>NQII01003601.1:100516-111366 GCA_002778355.1 Clitarchus hookeri
CCCCCCCCCATTTTTAAATGAAGATTTATATTCCTGACAAACAAAAACCTAAACTTGTAAAGATGTCTACAGCCTCGTGAATAACCCATTATAATTCCGTATGTGCGTGTCCCTCCTTTTCCCCTCTGAATATTGCAAATTCCTCTTTGGATTCACAGTCCTTTCGAAATGATTGCCTTCACGGTTCTCAGGAAAATTATTATTACTTTGAAGGGGTCTTTTCTGAATTTGGACAGGTTCTATGTATTTTGATGAATCTAAAAATCTTGTGGTTTCGATTTTCTTAAATTTTAATACCTGACCGGATTTCTTCTCAATTTCAATTGGAAAAGCTCATTTTCGCAGTCTTAGACCTAAGATGACTTGTCAAAGTAATTGGCGCAATGTCATCCCGGAAATTTAGAATCCCAGAACTGTATAGTTCTACCATTCAAGGAACGAAAAAATTTATTCCAGGTATTCACAACAAATTGTACTTTATTATGGATTAAAAATAACAATAACAATGTTCTACACACACCAAAGTGGGAACAGTAGTACTAGATTTATTAAAATTTGTCAACACTGTGCTAATATGTTACGACTATTATAAGCAAAGACCACACTATTGTTAAATTTCAAAATTATTCTAAGTACAGGCACTTCTTTATGGAAATGAACAAGTGTAGAATATTACACTAGTACACATAACATAACACATTGAANCTAAGTACAGGCACTTCTTTATGGAAATGAACAAGTGTAGAATATTACACTAGTACACATAACATAACACATTGAATTTCCTGCTGAGACAATGCCAATGCCGTTGGTCGGTGGGTTTAGTTGGGGATCTCCCATTTCACCTGCCCCTTCATTCCAGCGCTGCTTCATGTTCACCTCACTTCACCCTCATCGGCTCTCAAGACCTCGATGTTAAGAGCCGCTCAAATCTCTCCACTCCACTGACGTTCAGTTTCACAAAATGAATGTTATGGTTTAGAATTAGTGATGACTTGCATGACTTTGAGCCCAAGTATGATTTTAATTTTCCTTTGAAACTTCTCCCCATATTTTTTTTTGTTGCATTTTAAAGTAACACATTAGAAAACAATAAATGTTTGTCAAAACAAGTGCAATTTAAAAAAATACGGAATTAATTTATTGGGGTCAGCATCACTACTGCACGATGTTTACTTTGACAAGCTTCACTTCTCGGTTTACACCAAGCAGTTACGCAGTTTTGACAACCAAATGTCGAAAAAAAAAATTCTCTCCATAGCAGTTGACAGTAAGTTTGAAATAAATCTGCAGAAATCTCTTGGAAGGTTATCCCTTGTTTCAGTTCTGATTGCTATAATGTTCCACCACTTAGCACTCTGGAACATACATACATCATCTTCGGAAAACATTGATGCAGGGTAATAATCTGCATCAGTAATTTTATATGCCAAAACATATGGCAAATAATTTGGTTTTCTTTTTCTTTCCATTAACCAATTTTGTGCCTCGTCTTCTTGGGAAGTACATAGATAGTTTCCTGCCTCTATATTTAGGGTCCATTATATTTGCTAAATAATCAAATGGTTGAAGAGCTTGATTCATTATTTTTAATATTATTTTTTTGTAAGGTTCCAATTATGAACGGCTAGGCCAAGCAATAAATAATTCTACAGCATTTGACAAATGAATGTGTCTACACAGTCTAGTTGTGAATTCCATCTCAATGAATTAGGTAGTTCCGGCATTTCACCATCTTTTTCTTTCAGCCACCCATTATGGTTGGTGATAGCTACTAACAACTTTTGGTACTTAAACTTATGTTTTTTAATACTGTATGTGAAATTACTTCATTTTCAATCAAGTTTACAAAATGAGCATCAGAAGGTTTAGAACTTCACTTTCCAAAATTTTGTACATTTTCTCCATTTTATTTTTGTTATCAGTGCAAATAGCAATAACTTTGATCCCAAATCTTTCTTTACAGTCCTTAATATAGTTAATCACTGACTGAGCACAATATTCAGTAGGTTTTTTGTTGGCCTCACAATACAATGCATTCAAAAGAAAGGACAGAACTTCCAGTCTGAATGGTTATTGCAATGATAAGGTCATTTTTTACATTTGACTAACAGTCTTGAAGAAGATCGAAACATGCACTGGAATCTGCAAATCGTTTTTGCATCTGAAGATCTATCTCAGCAGAAACATGGCATTTCTGAACTTAAAAGTTGTTAATATAAAAAAAATTGTTACACACTTAAAAATCACAATACTAGGGCTGCTTAACTTAGAATTATATTATGATGAAAGTGCCTTTGTACTTTGTAGCATAATATTGTGCTTCACATTTGTACCCACCTAAACACGAATCAATCTTTGAGCATGTTTGTGTGGCAAGGCAATACTATATTCAGCATGATCATATACCGTAATATCATCCATGAGAACAGTTTTAATATCATTTAAAAATTGTAATTGTGCTTTGCAACAAATAAGAATTAAGCCATAAATATTTAACAATGGAATTTTATTATTCGGTAATCGTTTACATTACTTCTGGTTCCAACTGTATACCGCTAGCGTAGTGTAGCACTGCATATCGCAGTTATCAATATGGCAGAATATTTGTGAATTTTTACAAATAAGTAGCAACGCTTTTGCACGAAAATGAGGATTTCATTCCAAACTGCTTTTTAAATGAGAAATAAACTACAGTGTGGCGTGGTTTATTAAATTTTTCTAACTTTACAGTGAAATATCTTGTGTTATTAAATAAAGTAAAAATTTAACTGAGACTGTGATGAGCACCCACATGTTATTTTGTTTTGCTTGCTTTTACCCCGCAATGCTTGTTAACACGTGTAGTTGAAACATGACGTACACAAGGACCCACCCCCCCCCTNTGCTTGCTTTTACCCCGCAATGCTTGTTAACACGTGTAGTTGAAACATGACGTACACAAGGACCCACCCCCCCCCTCTCCGAATGTTGGGGAATTTTCAAGCCAGAGAAAATAAATTATTTCTTAAATTATATTACAGCGAGNCCCCCCCCCTCTCCGAATGTTGGGGAATTTTCAAGCCAGAGAAAATAAATTATTTCTTAAATTATATTACAGCGAGAAATGTAGGGGTACAAACGATCAAGGGCAAGACGTTTGTGACAGAAAGAGGATCCTGCCTGAAAGATTTGGACTTCTATTTTTGTTGTAGACCTTGTTAAATACGGTCCCCATTTCAAATTTATATATACTAAAAGCAATAGGCAGAAGTATTATGTAGGTTAAGTTACAAAATTTTGAACAGAAAGCACAAATGCAAGTAAAACATTCCTGCTATTAATAACAAACATCAGTAAACCAATGACAAGTATTTGCTAATTAAAAACATGGTGTTCAGTATCTGTCTATAGTATATGCTGTGTATTAGAAGATTCTGTGGATGTGTGCATGTGTATGTACAATGGAGACACCAGACTATGTGACTTAGCTTTAATTGCCTGCGCCTACAGCAATCATCGTGACAGTGGCGCCTCCAAGTGGAAGAAAACAGCGGTAGTAATCAAGATGGTGGGACAGTAAGTTGTGCTATGGTGCACTGGTTTGTTTTTGATTTGTTTTGTTGAAAGTATTCAGGCTGCAAGCGTATCGGCGCTCACACATTGTATTAATAATTTTTCATTTTAAAACTAAAATGAACAAAACAAATATTTCAATGAAATATTTAACAATTTCAAAATTAATTATTAAAAACAGTTTGCAAGAAAAAATAATGTATATTACCATGCTCTTTTTTTATTAGTGTGTGTGTGATTCAAATTATATTGAATACACTACGCTGAATTTTGAAGGTTATTAAGAGGTATTTTTTTTTTTATAATTCTCGGAAGGCATGTCTTTTAATATTTATTGGTTTAGTTGTAAAGCCTGTGTATTTAAATAAGAGGCTCTGGTGTTTCTTCGAAAGTAGTAAAATAGTAAGTGGTAAAGTCGTATCACACCAACCTTAGCTAAATTAAATTTGCAGATAGTCGTGGAAAACCACAAATTTTGGAAGTATTCTGGGAAAAGTCAAGACATTTTTTATTCACCATTTTGTAGCCACCTTAAATACCTCAAAACAAATTTTAATTATCCCCCCCACCCTTCCAAATTTTTTTAAACCCAATTAAACCTACCTGTGTTGATTTTTTGTATTACAAAACCAGAGTTTTCAACCATGCTATCCTCAGCATTTTTGCATATGGTAAAAGTAATGGTTATGTGCATGCATGCAGAAGGACATAAATGATGAAACAAATGGTAACTTTCATAACTATCAATGTATATACACACGTGCATAATGCAAACACACAAGCAAACATCTACACACAAAATGAAGTATTAAGACATGTACACCAAACAAGTTTATGTACATTTTAAGGAGATATCCATGTGTAAAAGAAGGGAGATGAATAAAGAGCAGGCAAGTAAGATTAGAAAAATATTGAAAGAAGATAAATTACAGGATAAAATAGCAGAAACAATGAAACTGAGACGGGTGGAGAGAATGGAAGAAGACAGGATACAACGAGGGATAAATGATGACTGGAGCAGACTGAGAATGGAGAGGCCTATGCTGCAAACAGACGCAGCCAGTAACTGGAAAATGTTCAATTTACAAGAGACTCAAAATCGTTCCTGAAAACACTTGGTTCATGTGAGGCAAGCAAGTCCCAAAAAACTTTCTATACTATTCAAGGAAATGACACGTAAGATTCAGAAACACGTGATGATCCGATTGTGCTTCATCTAGGGAGCATGGATGATGCTGGATTGCTTCATTCCTCAGGTCACACATATTTTGGTTAATATTTTTTGCTATGTTAGTTTGACGCGTAAAATCGTGCTATTCGAAAATGTTAGATAGGGTTAATTTCCAACCATAACAAGCATAGTTAGCGCAGTGTAGCTACACCAACTTTCCCTTTCGGTACAGCTACACTGGTAGGGTTGAAAAAAACTACTTTTGTGCAGCTCTCACAATTATTTTGCTGCACAATTGACAATACATATTTTTGGTGGAAGTTTTTTTAATTACAAGTTTACAGGTAAACTTTATTTTATTTTTATGAAGATGAATTTTTATTTGTAATTAATATCAAAAGCTACCAATCGACGCATTAGGCCTGCAGGATTCGACACTCGCCACAAACACAACCCTTTAATACCGTTCAGAAAATTTAAAAAAAAAAATCATCTTCGAAGTTATGTAAATTTCTAATAGTATTTTAATTAAAACAAGCGACATGGAATATTACAGGTTACTTTAACTTTATCTCTCTTTCAAATACACTTTATTCACTGTTTCAACTAACAAAAACCCTTACACCATAACTTACAAGAATGTTACAAACTTTCATTTAGTTAGGAAACCAGATCTTTCCTAAATAAATCAAGTGACATATTTACAATTATTACACTTTTATTTGCACTACACCAGTTATACCACCTAGAGAGCTGGTGTAATTTTTGCTGCACAAATTCCACCAGGTGTAGCTACACCGGCTGAAAGAAATCATCATTTCAAATTGGTTTGACTTCACATCTGGTTGAAAGAGAAACTACAGAGTACTGTAACATGTCCTAACACACCTGCGGCTACAGTTCAAATGATGTGAAGGCTCCTATTGTAATCTTTAACACATACTACAGTTCCATCTGTCCAGCAGAATAGGAGGTTGGGTGAGTTGAATGTAGACATATACATTTTGAACATTTATTTCGGAAACAACTTGGCACAAGGCACATTACGAAAAATAGAGAATACACGACACATAAGTGGAGTCGAGATATTTGGGCGGCTCTTAACATCGAGGTCTTGAGAGCAGATGAGGGTGAAGTGAGACGAGAATAGGGCAGTGCCAGAATGCAAGGATGAGGGAAACGGGAGATCCCCGATAATACCTGCCAACCAGCAGCATTGTACCACATGATTCCCAAAGGTGAAAATCCGGGAGTGACCCCACTGGGAATTGAACCTGGTTCGCCTATGTGAGAGGTGAGTAGTCTGACCACAACACCATAGTGGCCCCTGACAAAGTAAGGCTAGAGGAGAAACATATAAAGAAGCTTGTTGGTGCACCCAACTTCCAATTGGAATAGTAGAAAACCGTAAAATTATTCAAAATATCCCAGGCCATTACTTATTCGGCACGATGATCGTACGCAAGCACTCACCATTCTTGTGGGCGGCGCTCGCCAGTCCGGGCACCAGCACTGCAGGCACCTGTTCCATGGCGTGAACCCACTCTTCACCTCGGCCCTGCTGCTGGAGAAGTTCCTCTAGCCGCACCTCCTCAGGGCAGACGGTGCCCTCTCTCTTTGGTCGCTTAGCCTCCACTTCGAACTTTGTGAGGCACGGATCTTTCAGGTACTATGTGCACACAACACAAACATTCCATAAGTACTCGAAACTACAGACTATACCAAGCTTCCTTAAGAGAAATAAACATAGTTAAATATCTGTTACTTTCTCACTACATAATGATTTTATTTTATAGAATAAATGCTTCCAATTTGAATTCTGTTTTGTGTGTTCAATAGAAAGGAAAGTTGTACCTTGAAGCATATTGCACCAAAATACAAAATAATTTTTAAATAACTCTGAAAGACTGCAACTTCTGAAAATTAATGACAATATTTGTATGTATATAAAATATAAGGAAAATCCTTAGCTCAGCTATAACTTGCAAGTGCTTCAACCAACATGAGGTGTAATGGCTTCAAAATACGGTGTATTGTTCTACTTTACACCAACACCTGAGGACATGTTAATTTCCTGTAACATATTTTAACCAATGTGACAGTTTCATGCTCCTGTTGTGGTGGATGTTGGTGCCGGTTTGACATCATTCATCTCATCCAATTTCTATCACTGTTTGCCTAACATTTAAATTGGTCCTCATTGTTGTCATCAAAGACTGTACTTCTGCTACAATAAATGCTGCATCCACATCAAAAAAACTTGTCAAGGTTAGCATTACTTCTCAACACTTCCCACTAATATAGCTGACTTCAGGATTCATGATGACACATTCCCAAGTAAGAAATTCTTCTAGTTATCGGGATAGCTTCAATTTGAGACTATACTTAATGCAGTGGAGTCAACACATTTATTTTCACGGCAGTCATATCATGAAAATATTCCAACAACCCATGGGACTTCTGTACAAGCATTGACTTTAAAGCTCTTAACTATTCCTTGGTCCAGTGGTTGTCATTTACTAGCACAGTTATGTATAAAGAAATAAAAACTTTTACATTTCTTAAAACACCCATCTGTGTGATGAGCACTCTTTTTAATTTGGACTACAGTATATGCAGAATACGTACAGCACCAAGAGGTATGTTCACCATGAGCAGCACTTAACCACCATACATAAACAGATTTGATGCAGCAAACATCATCAAATTTCCTACCCATGACCTTTAACAATTTCCAAGGAAAATAGTTGTTGTTATTTTGAAGGGGCGGTGATTGGCATATAGACCAATTCAGACCCACCCCAACCCCTATACACAATAATTTCATTAAAATTTCACTTAGGCTGTTTTTGCATGGCTTTAATGGCAAAATTACACATTTTGTTAAATGCAGTCAAATAGTTTTCATAAATTGGTTCAAAGATCTACATGCATGTAAGACCACATTTAAAAATATTGCACTAATGTTCAATAGTTTTGAGAGCAAAATAACAACATTAATAATAAAAAGGCACAAGCGCAAACTACATTTTCACTGGCTTCTTGCAGGAAAACGAGAGGATTCATTAATATGTTAACTTATTATCACAGGTCAATTACCCGGTCTTTCATGGGCATTTATACAAACTTGACATAAGGGTGGTAGAGGTGTCGATGCTTTAATGCAGTTGTAATTAGTGTGGCTCCCTTTGCTGTCACACTGAACAAGCAATGTACAAGTACAATGGAACCAAGCAACCTTGCCAAGGTGAACAGCGAGGGGAAGGCGGCTGGCTACCCCCCTTCGGCAGCTGTCTTGCACCCCCTCTGGTGGCAGAGCTGTGTGTGCACCCTCTCAATATAAACTGTTCTGCTTTTTCATTGGAATCCCCGTACACAAAAAAAAATTACACAAGAAACTATCAAGTAGAATAAATGTCGTGCAGCTTATCTGTGAACATTTCTGTTGTAGGTGAAACAGGTTTCACAACCAGCAAAACGACGTGGCGCAACATGTCTGGCGCAGACAGATTCAAAATTCAACGTAGTTTCGACACTAAGTGCAACGATGGTCATCTCGGACCATACCGACGTGTATTTGGGAAAGAATACGTTACTACCAGTGAGGAGAGAGTGTTTTTTAGACCGTAAGAAAAATTGCATTTAAAAATTAACAAAAAGCACACAAGATACAGCAGTATTATACATGCAAACATTTTCGATAAACAGTTCAATTAATTCCAGTTTACTTTTGCTGTAGAGGGCAATAACTGCAAGTAGAGTTTTTATTGTGTTACATACTGTATTTCCCGCCTATTCTTTTTTACAAAAGTAAGTATTTAATACTGCTTCTTCTCAGTCATCAGATCCTGATAAAAGCACCGTCTGCGACACGTTTATTGCCTCGCTCTAGCTACAGCTCATCACACCGCATTCCATTGCGCTATTGTGAAACTAACTAGTAATTCTTGTACACCCGCTATTTCAAGTAACATACACACAGAGATAAGCTTGCAAATACAAACCATTATAACAAGAAAAATGGCCTAAATTGCNCTATTTCAAGTAACATACACACAGAGATAAGCTTGCAAATACAAACCATTATAACAAGAAAAATGGCCTAAATTGCGAATATCATCTCTGCTTGAAATAACAGTATTTGAAAAACATGTTTACTCAAATTTACCGACCCAATATTAAACATTACAAGATTATAACTTTAACAAAATAAGAGCAAAGATGCCTACCCCTACAGTGTGCCATTTTTCTTTTTAATGGCACTCTTTGTCTTTTACCCTTTGTATCCATTTCAAACATTTTATGGCAGAGCAAGGTTTTCCCCAACTCCTTCATTCCTTTATTTTATTATTATTATTGCTTGTACATATAAAATTTTTGTTACCTTTGTTAAACAAATCAATGCCTGTTATTGTTAACTGTGTCCCTGACACATTATCTTGTGTATGTATTTAACAGAATTTAATTTGTTATATAATGTTTATATTTTGTAGTGGGTCATATTTTCAAGCTTTGTATTTTCATTTAGTGAATATGCTATTTCATCGTATTATATAAACATTAATTTTGACTGCTTACAAAATGAAATATCTAGCACCTATTGTTTGTCATATCGATACTATCGCTACAAACTTTGAAGGTCTGTAATATCAAAACCAAACAACCTACAACCTTGATTGACCAATCAAATTAACCGTGGAACTGTGAAGTTTATTTACCATACATTCATAAATGTTCAATGTTAGNACCTTGATTGACCAATCAAATTAACCGTGGAACTGTGAAGTTTATTTACCATACATTCATAAATGTTCAATGTTACCATCGCGAGCGGCCCAAACGACATCTACGCGATAATCAAACTCCTTCCACACTCTTGTCAGCATGTCCGGTGTTAAGGTTTGNAAACTCCTTCCACACTCTTGTCAGCATGTCCGGTGTTAAGGTTTGGATGGCATCCATTAATTCTCGTTTTGAGGTCGCCAATGTTAGCCGGCAATGGTGGATGGAACACTTGATCCTTCATGTACCCCCATAGAAAAAAAACCACATGGGGTAACATCCGGGCTTCTTGGGGGCCGGTGATGCGAGAGGTACCGGGATCGATACCTGGCACCTCCACCATTTGTTATGAGCCTTGGTGGCTCATTACACTCTTAGGAAAGGTTAAGTTTAAGGAAACAGGGTAAGCTAAGAAATGTAAAGGATTGTACAGATCATTAATAAAGTCTTTACTTGATCTAAAGTTAGAAGAGTAATGATATCCAATTAAAGATTAAGTCCAACGGAAGTGTTGAGGGAAGGACTTAAGGAAAGGTATTAGTTAAGAAGGAGGATCACATATAAAGAAAGGAACTCACCCTAGCCTCGCACCCGGAACCGCTGATGGACGCTGCCTCCAGGCACAGCTGGTGTCACGGCTGAAGTTCGAAGGAGACGACGACCTCTCTCGGTCGCAGACGTCTATATCACACTTCTCGCCCCACCACGCGACTATTGACGTACTGTGATTTGATTGGTTCCCCTTGTGCGTCGGCGGCAGGCTCCTCCGGGTTGACTGCTTTTCTTAGGTAAAATGCTCTTAGATCAGCACTAGCTCAGCGGATCCACTGTTACCGAGCGTTGTGCGNTTGACTGCTTTTCTTAGGTAAAATGCTCTTAGATCAGCACTAGCTCAGCGGATCCACTGTTACCGAGCGTTGTGCAGTTCATTCTCCCTTGATTGCTGCGATCACTCCGGCTTGGTGTTAATGAACTCTGTGGCGTCTTTCTTAGGTAAATGCTTAGTTAGCAATTTCACACCGGGACCCAACCGTAACACTGGTCACTAGCTGCTCCTCAACCAATTCAGCGTTGCGGCAACGTCTCATTCAGGTATCCGCCAACAGCTAGGTGCCAATGGGGTGGCGTACTATAAAGGAAACATCACACTGTCCCCTTTACATTGGCGTATCGAATGTGAGCTCGCTACCCCCTCACCACCTCAAACCGAGAGTTACGAACGCCGTCCAAACCGTAACACCAGACATGCTGACAAGAGCGAGGAAGGAGTTTGATTATCGCGTAGATGTCGTTTGGGCCGCTCATGGTGGTTACAATGAACATTTATGAATGTATGGTAAAC
>NQII01003601.1:116256-144103 GCA_002778355.1 Clitarchus hookeri
TGCAGGAGGGGAATTGAGGAAGGTGGGGGGGAAACTCTGAAGGTGTGGGGGTGGAGGGAAATTGGGGAAGATGTGGGAGAGGGAAGCTGGAAAGGAGGGGTGTTGTATGATATAATATTCCAGTTTGCAGCCATTGTCCAGGTCTGCCTCTCTATATAGTTTTGTGTGTCCAATATTTCCTGCACCTTCCCCAATAATGCTGATATGCAAGCTCTTCAACAATGGTATGCTGTCCTCAGGTTTTACAATCAGCTAGAATACTTCATGAGGCCCACACATGATTTTCATTTATAACAACCAATACCAGTATTTTAAATTTTTTACATTTTTAAAAAAAACTTTTTGTTCCTTACATTTGATAAAAAAATCTATGCTCTTTGGGTTGTGTTTAGGATCATAATATCTGCAATTTTGAAGGCTTCATGGCCTGGTATGACAAAATGTAATGAATCACACTGTAGCAATTTTATGTCTTCCGGAACAGTATTCACAACACCAATAAATAAGTAATATTTAGCAAAACAAGAAAATTCTTCAAGTTAACTGGAAGCAGCATTACTTTGCTTTGAACATGATGCACTATCATTACAATCAGTTATTTTCTTTTGCGTTGCAAATCTGGCTAGCAATTCAGTCTATAGCTTATCAACCTTCCAAGATTAAATCAATCTCACCCCAATTAGAATTGGTTGGTTAATTTACAGCAAATTAACAGAGGACTGTCACCCCAGGCATTCAACTAACAGAACTGCTTGTGTATAATGTATTCACGGTAACTTCAAGATTTTCTGAAGCCCTGCTAAAGATCTACTTTCAGGGACCCGATTATGTATCCTTCCGCAGTATGTAAACAAGACATTGCCATGTGACACCTGTCAAACGTTTTACAAACAAAAACAGGGCCATGTGGGTACTCTCAAATATTTTGTAAACAAACAGTGCCATGTGGGAACTGTCAAATATTTTATTAACAGTGTCCATGTGGGAACTACCAACATTTATTTTTGAAGAGAAACAATGCCATGTAATCTTAACTGTCATATACTTTAATAAAATTCTCCAAATGTCTAAAGAAAAAAAAATGCTAATCAATTTAGCAAAATATTGTAATACATACAAAAAGGTAGATTGAAGTATATATCGGAACTGTTAATTATATAATTTAATTAAAGTTTAGTTATTGTATTAAGATTTATTTACATATTTGGTGTAAGGAAACAGTTAAATTTTACATAATAAACTTTTGGAAGTAGCACTCAGGTTAAAGATTTCACTGTGATAAATGGTACCGTATTTTATCACATATAAGTCGCACATTTTATTTAAAAAAATTTATTGAAAACTCGGGGTGCGACTTATAAGTGAGAAAAATTCCTCCAGCCCCGCACTAACGTTTCATTTACTACGAATTCACGGCCCGCGGCTCGATTTCCAAACTCTTCAGCGAACAAAATCACTTTCATTTTTAAACCTGCGGTGTAGGTACATCGCTTTTCCATCAAGAAACTGTCGCACTTCTTCACTGCCACAACATCAAAACAACACTACCTGCGGCGCAAAGACGATATAATAGAAAGACGTGTAAGCAAACGCTACTGTGCTGCTATCTCTTACGCTTCACAAAAAGCTTTCGAAAATAATCGATTTTCAGTTATTGACCAACATTCGATTCCTTTTCATTCTTTTAAAATATATTTTTCTGTTAAGGATTGCGAAGGGAATTACGTGACGGAAATATTCAAATGCCTTTCTATATTTTGCACGTTTATTTGATAAAGTGCAGAAATAACAACGCTAATACTAAAATTACATCTTAACCTAGAATTATCTTATAAGTAGAAAGAATGTGTTACGTTAGTTTTATAACCACAATTCAGCGTCTCCAATATCCAATATGGCGTGGTTATACTTCTGAAAAAAACGTGCCCAAACGGACAAGATGGAGTGTATGAGTCCGCTGGACAGACACTGAAATTTATTTAATTTCAATTAATAACAGTGAAATCTTTACCCATGAGTGCTACGTAAAAATGTAAATATATAGTTTAGCAATATTAACTTTACAATTACGGCATTAAATTTATACATATTAATATTTAACCTACGAACTATTTCTTTTCAGCTATAACCAACATGTCCCTTCAAAATCCGTTGTTAATTCGTACGGACTTTTAACAAATTATTATAATTTATTGAAAAAATATACTTAAAACTTAAAACAACCAATTTATATAGTGCTTCAGTGCTAAAAGCAAGACAAAACCTTTTTCCATATATATATTTTTATAACCAATTGAACATGTAACTCCTAAGGTGATTTTTCAAAGGTTCTTTTCAAAAGTATCGAAGATACCGTGAATGGATTATAACATATGATCAAAGCAAGCTGGCATAGTGTAAGCATTGTGTGTGTCATATCAGCACATGTACTGAATAAAACTGGTCCAGTGCATAACAAAAATATGCAATTTGGCCATGCACAATTAAAGTGATCAATTAGTTCATATTTATTCATCTGTTAATGGTATCAGGTTGCAGTCAGGCAACCTGTTATAACAACTTAAAAAGTCGGGTATGTTTACGAAAGTACATTAAGTAGAGCTCAAATGGAAGTGTATTGTAAAATGTAATTGATAATTATTCTGTGGCTGTCATTCTTTTACTGTTAACAATTTGGACATAATATTTTTTTTTAACTTAATGCCAATGATAGGTTAAAATACTCACCATTAGTTGCTGCAGCTCAAAAGTAAATGGGTTGAATCCTTTAGCCAATTCATCAGCATCGTCTGAAAACTCATAGTCAATATCTTGGAACTGCTAAAAAAGAAAGAAAAAACCCCCATAAGTTAGTATTGCACAGAATTTTGCAGAAACAAAATGACACAATACGTAACTAAAAAAAATATTCATCTACACATGATCATTTTGTGGCTAGTAACAGTTTTGAGCAAAAAAAAATTATATCACAGGAAAGTTTTAAAATTTCTGTAGAGCAAAATGATTATATACATGGACAAGATCCAACACCCATTAAAAACATGGAGATTTTTTTACATATTAATCATGAAATGGTAAAAGGACGTAAGTCCATTAACCAAGGTTCTGAGAGAAAAAGTGAATGTTGTGTATACTATGAAGGAACTGATATTTAAAAAAAAAAGTTATTATTTGGGTTTATTTTTTTATATAAAAATATTTTTGCTTATAACTAAATATTAAGATTACTACTTTGCATTATTATAAAAATCAAGTCACATTAAAAAGCTGAAACAAGAATATGTATTACATTGAAACATTATTTCTCCTGTTCTTTATCAAATCATTCATTTTACATCTATGACCATAACACGACATAAAAAGTAATGTGACAAAACCACACTTCCACTCTTCCCTACACTTTGTAACGTTCGTCGCGGCTCGTTAAGCCATATTTATAATATTGCAGCCCCACAGTTAGGTGCCATTTTGCAACGTTCGTCGGCTTACACTGCTGAATGCTATTTTGCCACAACTAGCTCAAGGTAGTAACACGACACTCAGTAAATGGACGCTGATTAATTTAAAAAAAGAAGTTCCAGAGTATTTTGTTATATATGTTTATTTAATTATTGCAGTTTCACATACGAATTGCCTGTATACAGAGTACGAACCTCTCGTAGATAATTATAAAAGTACAGAAACAGCGGCACCATAGTTTACATGTTATTAATGTTTCTCAAAACTTGCATCAAAAGAAATATAAAATTCGGACACTTCCCACACCGGCAGAGAAATAAAATAAAGTCTAGTGGCAGATGTGGGGGTTTAGCGTCGCGCCCGACGCGACCTAAGTGAGCATTGTATGATGCTTCTGACGACTGACCCGAAGTAACTGCTTCCTACGACTTCCAGCCCTCAAGGGCGACTGACATCAAGAAGTGAAGGGCGCCAGACAGACACGTCTTTTGTTCTGTCTCTCGCCCCCCCCCCCCTCTCCTGAGATAAGTGCACGGCATCTGCCAGCAGCGTCATCCAAAAACTGCGCTGTGTCCCGCTCTCAACACGTTATCGACACTACGCCGCAGGAACTAATACTGCGCCGTCAACATAAATGAACCTTTCGTACAACAAAACGGCGCTGGAGGAACTAAACTTGTCGACGTCGCCTGAAAATCTAATTAATGCAGACGCTTACCAAAACTCCAAAGTTCGAAACGAAAACTGTAACCGGACTCCTGATAAACGTAAACAACAGACGTCCGCCCGATAACCTACAATAGCACACGTCTGCTCGATAAACAAACTAGAAACTAGCCACCACGGCTTTACACTTCAAACCCGATAATAATATTACGAAGCTTTCCAAAGCTTCATACACACGAAAGAATTTTACACCCGTGTCCCGAAAAATTAAGACTACTGCGTTATTACAACTTTTTAAAATTCTTCCTTGCAGGGACATCTTTGTTTCTGTATGGTTTCCCTGTTAAACATGAATGCAATAATATTCCTTGAATAGGCACTTTCATTCCTTGTACCTTTCCTTTGTTTTGTCTTGTCATGTCATAAACAACTTTATTTACATTCCCCATCTTCAAGTGCTATTACAATAATATACACAGTTGAATCACATTATTATGACCACCTGCTAGAAGTGTCATTGCAGCGCGTAGCCCATGACGTANAATAATATACACAGTTGAATCACATTATTATGACCACCTGCTAGAAGTGTCATTGCAGCGCGTAGCCCATGACGTTTGGACCGGTAAGTGGGCTGGTAAAGGGGGTATATAATGCGACAGACAGACTGACTCTACACAGTGCACTTCCTGCTGTCATGGGTAAGGGAAGTGACTTAACAGAGCTGCAAAATGGGATGATCATTGGTTTTCGAGCCAAGGACGGCAGCATTTCAGAAACAGCGATGTTTGTGAACTGTTCATGTGCCTNAATAATATACACAGTTGAATCACATTATTATGACCACCTGCTAGAAGTGTCATTGCAGCGCGTAGCCCATGACGTATGGACCGGTAAGTGGGCTGGTAAAGGGGGTATATAATGCGACAGACAGACTGACTCTACACAGTGCACTTCCTGCTGTCATGGGTAAGGGAAGTGACTTAACAGGGCTGCAAAACGGGATGATCATTGGTTTTCGAGCCAAGGACGGCAGCATTTCAGAAACAGCGATGTTTGTGAACTGTTCATGTGCCTNGGGATGATCATTGGTTTTCGAGCCAAGGACGGCAGCATTTCAGAAACAGCGATGTTTGTGAACTGTTCATGTGCCTCTGTGGTAAAGGTGTATAGTGAGTAGACAAATGGCACCATTGGGAATAACTGTAGTGGAAACTGCAGAGCTCCACACGCCATTGATGTTTGAGGTGAACGTCGACGACGATGGTGCATGAAGGCCAATCGTCAGACGGAGAGTGACTGCACCCATGCTAACACAGATGCATCAACAAAAACTACTGGAATTTGCTTGACAGTATAGCGACTGGACCACTGCTGATACGACGGGTAGCTTTCTCCGATGAGTCATGGTTTCAGCTGCATAGAACGGATGGACGTCAGCGTGTCCGGCGAGAAACGTCGGAGAACGGACACCCTGCATCCATTGCTGGACGAACACAAGGCGGTGGGGGCAGTGTTATGGTCTGGAGGATGCTCTCGTGGTATTCTCTAGGTCCCATCATACGTGTGGAAAGCATTCTTGATCAATTTGGTTATGAATCCATCCTCAGTGATCACGTCCACCCATAAATTATGATTTGTCTTTCCTTGGGAGGATGGTATCTTCCAGCACTATAATGTGCCTTGCCACAGGACAAAGTNCATAAATTATGATTTGTCTTTCCTTGGGAGGATGGTATCTTCCAGCACTATAATGTGCCTTGCCACAGGACAAAGTCCAAACAGCCCCGATCTCAATCCAATTGAACAACTACAACTACATGTAAATACTGCAACTTCAATACGTGATCAAGAATATGCTGAACACAATCTGAATATTTTTTTTAATTAAGGCTTTCTTGTTCTGTTTTTATTATGATTAAATATGTAACGGCCCTTAATAACCTCATTTATCCAAAAATGTTTCATAAACAGTAGTGTTTAACACTGTGAATGAAATTATTAACATAACCATACAGCGACCGCCTATAAATGGCCTCTGTGGTCAACGTCTCTAAGGAGATGCCTATGAACCCCCAGAGGACTTATTCTAAGCTGTTAAATGTAACATTTTGACTTGTGTCACTCTTTAATTGAAACTAAGGTATGGCAAAAAACCATAGACCTATTGTATGTTTTTGACTGATCGACACCACGGCCGTTCAGAAATTCAAGTGTTATAAATTTATAACAGATAAAAATATATCAAAACAGATTTACATCTACATTACGCATAGTTCACACCCAAATTCTTCCCCAAATATAAGGAAAAAATGTCAGCAATTTAATTTACTACATATTTTATCTTTGCAACAAATTTTCTTCTCCTGTGTAATACAACGCATTAATTCAAATATATATTATCTCTAAAAGCAGGAAATCAGATTATTAATGGTAAAGTGTAGGCATGGTGCTAGCTCCTGTTTTGCATGCATTTTTATGTACCCGCAGTTGATTTCAGATTCTTGTAAAGATGATCTCGGTGTATAATTCTGCTGGTCACATGATCTGAGTTTTGATCTCTTAGCTCCCATATTCAAATGATTGGTTTCTTTAATCACTTGTATCTCAGCTGCTTTTTTATTGTTTATTTGCCAAACAAGAGCTAGCTTCCTACACTAGTGCTTGCTTTCTTCATCTTTCGTAAACTGACTAATTTGGCAAGCATGAAAAGAATATCTTGAGACAATGTGCCCACAAATAAATGACACAGACTATGCCAACCAAATTAGCATAGGGTCATTCCATCCCATTTCAAAAACCTGTTGACATCATTTCCGAATTTCATGAAACTTGGTGCAGCAGAGGTGCCAACTTGTGGAAAAAGTAAAATTTTTGCCGCACAAGGCCAAGGAAAAACATTAATAACTTTCCTTGTATTTAAGCTACAATCTTGATGTAGGGCTTAATTGAAAGCTGAAAAAATGTTTTTTAAGATAAAAATAAGTTTCTGAAGTTTTAGTTAAGTTTTTGGTTCAAGGCCACGTCATGTAACATTTGACCGCAAAAAATTTGAAAAGCGTATTTAAAAAAAAAAGCGCGTGTAGTGTGTTTATGGCTGTAAGCGACATAAGTTTCATTTTGGGATGTCCCTGGGATCAATANAAAAAAAAAGCGCGTGTAGTGTGTTTATGGCTGTAAGCGACATAAGTTTCATTTTGGGATGTCCCTGGGATCAATAACTCTAGCATTCTTAATGTGGTGTACTGAACAAAAATACTAGTTTGACATTTAACGGAAAATACAAAATCAGATATGATTGCTAATAATTGTAAGTAATAACTGTATTCTTGGATCTACAGTAGTTAGTACATCTTCAATGGGAATGTCCATAACGTCTGGATGCTGGGGATATAAATACGATGGGGAGGGAAATTGTGGATGCAGAAAACTAATATGAACTTCACGAGAACTTTCAGATACATTCAGCACAAACCATAACCACCACCCACTGCCATAGACACACGTTACAAATCCTCTAACTTCATCCACAGACAATGTACATTTTGCACAATTCATGTAGTGAGTTTCACCTACTGTTAAATTGAAAACCTCTTCACAATAATTTCTTGAGACGTCACAGGTAGGAAGGGATGATGCTTCTGTGTTCCAGGTATTGTTCTAGCATTTGCACACCTTTCAGACAACTTCACGTCATTAATGACCTCTTCCTGAGTGACATAAGCTAAATTCATGTCATGCAAGCTACTTACAGTCCATTCAAACAGTTGTCTTGAGGTCATAATTTGGTCTGTGTCGGGGCGTTGCAAACTTGCTATGGCTGCCAGCAGCTTCAATGTCCCCCCTAGACAATCACATGTATTCTTGCCATGGGAGGTAGCAAAAAAGTGCCACTCAGCTCGATCTCCAAAATCATCTACATGATCCATAAAATTTAGGAAGTTACTCTCATTCTTATATTGAGCAGCACAGCCATCAGAGAAGTAATGGAACAAGGTGTTTCAGAAAAGTATGTACTGTGATGGTATCATGTTGGAGACAATCCAAAATTATTATTAGGTTTGTAGGAATAATTTTNTCAGAAAAGTATGTACTGTGATGGTATCATGTTGGAGACAATCCAAAATTATTATTAGGTTTGTAGGAATAATTTTCCTTGTTGATACATCACGGGATGAAATGTAGCCTGTGCATAGTTCCAATGAAATCCCTGAACTTCATATTACAGAATGAAAGAATAATTTCTCGAAATTATCTTTTAGATTCTTTAGGTGATTCCCTTGCTGACATGTGATGAAAGAGTGAGTTTGTAACTGTAACAATTTAGAAATGAACAATTCTATGAAATCATCAGATGACATCACAAGTGTTTCAAGTGTGCAAACTTTCGATACAACCCACTACTTGAATGTTACAGTTTCAACTGAATTCTGCTTGAATATAGTCCCCAGTGATTTTTGTATGTTATCAGGTCCTGGACACACTGCACACTCATGGGGAAAAAAAAAAACCTTTGACCTGTGGTGGATTACACACAATTCGAGCCACAAAATGGTGATACATTAACAGATTGTGTCCTTCCATTAGTTTGGTCAGATTACATCCATCTATTAACTATAATGTATTCACTGTAACTTCAAGATTTTCTGAAGTCCTGCTAAAAATCTACTTTCAGGGAGCCGATTATGTATCCTTCCGCAGTATGTAAACAAAACATTGCCATGTGACACCTGTCAAATGTTTTGTAAACAGTGCCATGTGGGAACTGTCAAATATTTTGTAAACAAACAGTGCCTTGTGGGAACTGTCAAATATTTTATTAACAGTGTCCATGTGGGAACTACCAAAATTTATTTTTGAAGAGAAACAATGCCATGTAATCTCAACTGTCATATACTTTAATAAAATTCTCTAAATGTCTAAAAAATGCTAATCAATTTAGCGAAATGTTGTAATACATACAAAAAGGNAACCTACAAACTATTTCTTTTCAGCTATAACCAACATATCCCTTCAAAATCCGTTGTTAATTCGTACGGACTTTTAACAAATTATTATAATTTATTGAAAAAATATACTTAAAACTTAAAACAACCAATTTATATAGTGCTTCAGTGCTAAAAGCAAGACAACACCTTTTTCCATTTACAATTTTTTTTATAACCAATTGAACATGTAACTCCTAGGGTGATTTTTCAAAGGTTCTTTTCAAAAGTATCAAAGATACCGTGAATGGATTATACTTCATATTTTGGTGTGTTGCACAGATGCATACAGTATGTGTGCCACTTGATCCTGCCAGAAGGGGTTTAGGATGTAGAGGTGCAAACTTGGAGAAACAGACTTTTACACCTAGGCGCTCCTGTTTGAACAGGGCATATACCTCCATCTGATTGTTTAGTAAAAGCCTCTTTTGTTTGTGTTCTTGGTATCACCAGTTCAAAGTGTTACAAAGTCCTCCTTTCTAGGCATCATTCTGCTTACAATGTCATCTGTATAAAACTTTTGAACATTATCAACAACATTGTGGTCTAGATTTCTCCCAGGTTTTGGATTTGGTGATTGCCATTATTCCGCTTTGCCTCACTAACTTCTTTGATGTTGGTATCATGTAGTTGGTCGCAGTTGGGAATTCCTGCTGTATTCTGCTAATACCCCAGTCTTTGGGTAAAACAGTCAAAATTTGTACTTTCATATTTCTTTATGTGCAGTCTTCAAACTTTTCCTTCAATTGTTCCAATATTTGTTCATTAAAACTTTTCTTCTGCATCACTGCTTCTTCTGATATTGGTTTTTTTTAAAATTTTTTTTCTTGAATTGCAGAAGATTTNCAAGAAACTTTTCGATCAACCTCTTGTAGAAAATGATTCTACCTTTGTTTTAAGGTCAGTTCTGGATAATTCTTAGAAACACAGCAGGGCATTAGAAGCTTGATTTCTCTTTATCACTGTTGGTTGACCTTTCCACTTCACTACCCACTTGTTCACGTGTAACACTTTTACTTGCCATTGACGAGATTTGTTTCCGACATGCATCACATATCTTCTGTCCAGTCTGCAGGCATGGTTGTTTCTCAACTGTTTTCTGCTGCTTTTATGATCCTGAATATTAAATGGCTTATCACACTGTGTATTTATGTAATTATTCTCCATAGCTGCCTAGTAAAAAGCTTAGCAATCTTCTATAGAGGAGAAAACTTTAGGANTCACTACCCACTTGTTCACGTGTAACACTTTTACTTGCCATTGACGAGATTTGTTTCCGACATGCATCACATATCTTCTGTCTAGTCTGCAGGCATGGTTGTTTCTCAACTGTTTTCTGCTGCTTTTATGATCATGAATATTAAATGGCTTATCACACTGTGTCTTTATGTAATTATTCTCCATAGCTGCCTAGTAAAAAGCTTAGCAATCTTCTATAGAGGAGAAAACTTTAGGAAATTCATACTAGATGTATTTCACCGCTGTCAATGTCAAAACTGCACTACAAGGCTTGTCTGAAGTTGGTGCAAAAGTGACTAGTCCACTGCACCCCCCTAGCCAGTAATCCAGTTGTAGCTCCTGACCCCAGGGTCATCCCAAAATTAAACTTACGTTGCTTACAGCCAAAAAACCTAAATCACATTGATGCGTGGTGGGTACATGGGATAGGCATTGCACTGTTTCCACATCCTGCTATAGTTATCCAGGACAGGCNGTGCAAAAGTGACTCTAGTCCACTGCACCCCCTAGCCAGTAATCCAGTTGTAGCTGCTGATCCCAGGGTCATCCCAAAATTAAACTTACGTTGCTTACAGCCAAAAAACCTAAATCACATTGATGCGTGGTGGGTACATGGGATAGGCATTGCACTGTTTCCACATCCTGCTATAGTTATCCAGGACAGGCAGCCAGCCAGCCAGCCAGGGCAGGCAGCTAACCACGAAACTTCCGTGGAAACACCCTCGGGACAGTCCCGACGCGTAAGGAAACGCGGGGAAGACCCGAAGCCGAGAGAAACAGGGTAAGTCCCGAAAAATAACTGATAGATAAGCCCTCGACGAAGGAATCAGGAGAGCCCCCGACAAGAATTAGTGCAGATCACAGCTCACAGGAATCCTAGACACGTCCTACCGCACCCTCCCTCCACCCTAGTTGGAGCGCACAAGCCGCTGACCAAACACGAAATCATGGACAAAAAGGCGCAAGGTACACAGGAGATTTCCCGATTTCTCTCTCTTGAAACTGCTGACAGCTAACTTGAATATAGCGGGACACGAGTTAAATTCACGAGGCAGCCGAGGCAGGAAGTCAGTTGTTCGCAGTTGTTCAGAGGCGGTTGTTCAGGGCCATCGGGAGACGCTACCAGCGTCAGTGAGAATCAGTCAGGCAGACATATAACACGCAGAGAGGCGGCAGTCACGTGAGGNTACCGCACCCTCCCTCCACCCTAGTTGGAGCGCACAAGCCGCTGACCAAACACGAAATCATGGACAAAAAGGCGCAAGGTACACAGGAGATTTCCCGATTTCTCTCTCTTGAAACTGCTCACAGCTAACTTGAATATAGCGGGACACGAGTTAAATTCACGAGGCAGCCGAGGCAGGAAGTCAGTTGTTCGCAGTTGTTCAGAGGCGGTTGTTCAGGGCCATCGGGAGACGCTACCAGCGTCAGTGAGAATCAGTCAGGCAGACATATCACACGCAGAGAGGCGGCAGTCACGTGACGCAGTTGAGGCCGGGTTCGGATCCTGGTCGAGTCAATTATCGCCAGCCGAGAAGGGAGGTGAAGGAGACACGGGAGTAGGCAGTCGTGTGACGGGAACAGTGCCGAGAACTTATGAGTAAATTCCCGGAAACGAGGGCGCCCCATACCGAAAGGCGTCATTCCCCGCGACGACGTAGTCGTGCACCAGATGGCGACGAGGCAAGCAGTCAGTCAGTTAGTAAGTCAATTGTGAAGTCATCGGGGAGAGAACCCAGGAACAGACGAAACTTCATGTGTAAATTTCCGAGACAAATCAAGTAGAAGTGCAGAGAACGTAATGGTAGGTGCAGAGGTGGACAGCTCATATTTTATGTATTGCCCACACTCAAAAGACCTTAGACACTCATCACCTCGGACTATGAGAAGGGGAGGGGAGACACCCCAACATGGAACACAACAAATATTATCAAGCAAGACATCTTTGTTTTAAATTTTTTCTAATCAGCGTTGCTAATATTACATTTTGTACTTTAACGTGTAAATTCAGATGCATATCTTTCTTACCTTACGATTTTTCCGTCAGCTAAAAGTACTATGTATGCATACGACCACAGTTCAATTCTTTATGTTGTGCAGCACAAAGACAGACAATTTCTTTGTGATACACTGTGCTTAAGACAGACTTGGAACATCATCTTGTTTTGAAAGCAAGTGTTCTGCTTGCAAGTATAAATTTGATTAGTGAAATGGACATAATGTGAAACCAGTAAGTAATTTTTGAATAAAATAAAAAGTTTCAAAGCATGGATAAACAAAACTCATCACTATTTACACACAAAGAAAATACACAGGGGATACGCTTCTCAATAAATTCATTATATTTGTACTATAAACTGTTCAACTGGTAGACATTATTTGTAAGTACTCTCCTGACATAAAAATATTTTGTGATTGCCAAAAAAATGATGAAAATGTTACAAATAAAAAAATATGAAAAAATTTCCTTATTTAAAGAAATTTTCAAAAAACTTCAAGAATATTTTATAGAGTGAATTCTTGAAGAAACTTTTGGTATCTTATTTTAATGCGAATTTTCTCATTTTGGTGAGTTAGTTTTTATTATTTGCACATCCAAAAAAAACTAGAATTGTGATTTTGACATGCTGCTATAAAAAAAGATGCTGTCTAAACTGTAAACCTTTTTTATGCAAGGAAATAATATACAAATTTCATTTATAGGAACCCTAGTAACATTATTCTACTCAATTAACAAAAATGGGGAAGAAAAAATAATTAGTTGTTACATGTTTGAACAGATAGGGATAGACCTGTGGAAGAGGTAGTGTGTGTTTTACATGTTTAGTATTTAGGTTATATGCTTAAACAATCAGGAGCTTAACTGTGAAGATGTCTTTAGATGGGTGGTATGTATTTTTCAATGTTTGGTTAGAGTTCAGTTCAAGTTTGATGAATTACCACACGGTTCAGTTCATGGGCAGTTTTAATGGTTTGGCCCTGGTTCAGTTTGAGGAAAATTTTCTAGGCTTAGTTATAGTTTGCTGTCCAAAACTGAGTTTATACATAAGGGGATCATCCTGCCTCATATGATTAAAAGCTTTAATAATGAGCTCCTTCCTGAAGCTAACTGGGGTAGGAGCACAACACTCGTACCATACTGTGAAAATCAGAAGGGCGAAGTGCAACAGCATGCAAGCCACAAAATGAAACTGAAGTGTGCAGGGGTTAAAACCAACTGTTCTGATGGAATCTCAACCAAAGTGCAGAAAGTGCATTTTGCCAGAAAGCACGATAGGCTGAACCATCAAGCGGAATTGGGAATATACAAAGTTCCATCACAATGTTAAATAAGCACCCTTCCTGCCTAAATGTTGACAGACAAATTTTACTTTTAACATGACACTAATATCGCAAGTGTATAAAATATACAAAAGGATGGGAATTGAAGTACTCACAGTCTAGTACTTGTCAACACACACAAAGAAGGACGACACATTTTTCACACGGTTGCATGATCGTGACGTTTCACTGGCTAGGCCAGCTTCTTGGGTGGCGAGTTNAAGGACGACACATTTTTCACACGGTTGCATGATCGTGACGTTTCACTGGCTAGGCCAGCTTCTTGGGTGGCGAGTTGCAAGAAACTTTTTAATGGCGTGTACAGCAGTTTGAATTGTGCCATTGTGGAGAGTCAGTTCAACATCTAGGAATATGGCATGTGTTTTGGAGTATGACCAGGTTAACTTGAATGAACTGTGTGTCTTTAAGTTGTTCCGAAAGTGAATTAGGCAGTCTTCAGTGGAAGTCCATATCATGAAGATGTCCTCGATGAAACACATCCAGCAATGTGGTTGGGTTGGTTAGTGACAAAGGAAGTTTTCTTCTAACCTGCCCATAAACAGATTGGCATAGTATGGGGCCATTTGTGTACCTATAGCTGTACATTTGACCTGAAGGTAGTGTGTATCTTGAAATCTGACGTAGTAGTTTCTGAGGGTTAACCTGGCAAGTTCAACAAGGAATGCTGTAGAAGGTTTGTTGTGTGGGGGTTTTTCTTTGCTTGTGGTAATATTCTGTGGCCTAGAGTCAAGATGAGTGGGAGATGTTTGTATAGAGTAACATCTAAGGTGACAATGTAAGCATCTTGGGGAATGGTGCCCAGGTGTCCCAAGCATTTAAAAAAGTGGCCAGTGCCCTTGACGTAGCACGAAAGCTGTTGTACCCAAGGTTGAAGGTGGACATCTTCAAGTGCTGAAATTCTCTCAGCGGAGCTGCAAATTTCTGATACAATGAGACGTCCTGGGGGTGGCCGTTGTTCCTTGTGTATTTTCGGAAGCTGGTAAAGAACTAGTGTGGTGGGTTTATTTGGGGTGAGTAGTTTAATCAAAGCCTCAAATAGGTCTTGTAGGGGGCCATGGGACACAAGGAACTGGTTGATATGGTCGCAGAATTTGGTGGTTGGGTCTTTTTGTAGACTTTTGTAGGTAGATGTATCCTTGAGTTGGTTTTCTGCTTCTAGAATGCACTGTGTTTTGTTGAGAAACACTGAAGTTGTGCCTTTGTCAGCCAGTAGTATCATTACATCTGGGTTGTTTTGAAGATCTAGGATGGCTTTTCTTTCTGAAGAGGTTATGTTACTATTGTTAAGTAGTGAGGTGCCAAAATCAGGGTCTGCACGGTTGACCAGGATGTCTGCGATAAACTGCTCAAGGAAATGTGACGTTGGTAAGAGGGGAGGGTCCCAAGTCGATGGGGGTGCAAACTTGGTCAGGGTTGGATAATGGGGCTGCTGTTATGGCTTCGCGTGCGGATGTTTTCAACAAGTGCTCAAGTCGAAGATTGCATATGAAACTTAGGACATCTTTTACAGTGGCAAAAAGGTCAAACGTTTTGTGGAATATTGTTCTCAGTAGCAGTGAGGTTATGGTTGGACAGGTTCAGTTCATGTAATTTTCTTTTATGGGATGGTTGTTCCATTATGCATGGGAATTGCTTGGGCAGAGTTGGTGTGGTATGTGTTGGTGTGAGAAGGTTGAAGGGGTGGTGGTAGTGATTTCTTGAGATACACCCCTAGTTGACCAGAAACCTTGTTCAAGGCTTCCACGTACAGTTTACTGAGCTTCACTAATTTGATGTGGTACCCACATATGGCCTTTTGTGTTGTGGCATTTAGATTTTGTTGGCTTGGGCCGCCTGATGAAACTGGCCTAGCCCGCCAGTTTTCACGCAACCACGCGAAAACTGTGTTGTTCTTTGTGTGCGCCTGTTGACGAGTACAAAACTGTGAGTACTTGAATTCCTGTCCTTTTACATATTTTCGGTTGCCAAGCGGCCTACTTGTAACCTTAATATCACAAGTGGTTATCATTCCATATTTCTGGTTTTGATAAAGTTAAAAGGATAGGACTTAGTTTGTAAATCACGTAACTGGAAATTCGTAGTTGAAAAAACTTTGCTGGAGGAACAACTGCATAAACTTGTAACGAGGTTGAGAATAGAAGAGTTTGTTACCTTTTGAGACCATCAGGACGCAGTCAACATTCCCGTAGCACAAATAATAATGATTAATGACTAACCCCCGTTTCACGAGAAACACCACAGGTCCACAGTGAATGCTTGCTGACATTCAGTACTTAGTACTGCAGCATGATCATACTGCATCTCCCTCTGGCAAAAACCTCATGGTCTAAGGGACTCATTCTTATACACTCATCCAACCAACCCTTCATACACAGTATTGGCCATGTTATTTCTGCCGTAGAAAGCACACTTGCTACACGCAAGAAGCAGTGCATCCTATGTCACCTGCTTCCTCATAAGTGTATGTAGCTAGAAGAGTTCAAATTCCATATTTGAATGAAATAAAAAACGACTACATGAAATTAACTCATGTAAACNTTCCATTTTTGAATGAAATAAAAAACGACTACATGAAATTAACTCATGTAAACATGCCAGTTAAATTGTGGACTGACCAGCCAGAGTGAAGAGAGGTGTACTGCAACTTGAGCTGCCTGCTTAGAGGTGCCAGGAGTTCTACATTATAGGAAGCAATTCATAACAATAAGTTGGGGGGCACAGGTTGTCTTCATTATAAAGAGATGCTTAAATGGTGCTACCAAGCCTTCAAGTTTTTACTACATTAAAGCCGCTTTAATCCNTAAATGGTGCTACCAAGCCTTCAAGTTTTTACTACATTAAAGCCGCTTTAATCCCAACTTCTGTCACAGCTAATGGCCTAATAACCTTACCTCTCCAATATGGTATTTGCACAACATTCACCTCTTATCTCTCCACTATGGTAGCTACACAATGTTCTTCTTTTGCCTGTCCTTTATAGTAACTGCACAATGTTTTTTCTTCTCCCTTACAGTAGATGCACAATGTTATTTTGCCTCACCANTTGTGTTGTGGCATTTAGATTTTGTTGGCTTGGGCCGCCTGATGAAACTGGCCTAGCCCGCCAGTTTTCACGCAACCACGCGAAAACTGTGTTGTTCTTTGTGTGCGCCTGTTGACAAGTACAAAACTGTGAGTACTTGAATTCCTGTCCTTTTACATATTTTCGGTTGCCAAGCGGCCTACTTGTAACCTTAATATCACAAGTGGTTATCATTCCAGATTTCTGGTATTGATAAAGTTAAAAGGATAGGACTTAGTTTGTAAATCACGTAACTGGAAATTCGTAGTTGAAAAACTTTGCCGGAGGAACAACTGCATAAACTTCTAACGAGGTTGAGAATAGAAGAGTTTGTTACCTTTTGAGACCATCAGGACGCAGTCAACATTCCCGTAGCACAAATAATAATGATTAATGACTAACCCCCGTTTCACGAGAAACACCACAAGTCCACAGTGAATGCTTGCTGACATTCAGTACTTAGTACAGGCATGATCATACTGCATCTCCCTCTGGCAAAAACCTCATGGTCTAAGGGACTCATTCTTATACACTCATCCAACCAACCCTTCATACACAGTATTGGCCATGTTATTTCTGCCGTAGAAAGCACACTTGCTACACGCAAGAAGCAGTGCATCCTATGTCACCTGCTTCCTCATAAGTGTATGTAGCTAGAAGAGTTCAAATTCCATATTTGAATGAAATAAAAAACGACTACATGAAATTAACTCATGTAAACATGCCAGTTAAATTGTGGACTGACCAGCCAGAGTGAAGAGAGGTGTACTGCAACTTGAGCTGCCTGCTTACAGGTGCCAGGAGTTCTACATTATAGGAAGCAATTCATAACAATAAGTTGGGGGGCACAGGTTGTCTTCATTATAAAGAGATGCTCAAATGGTGCTACCAAGCCTTCAAGTTTTTACTACATGAAAGCCGCTTTAATCCCAACTTCTGTCACAGCTAATGGCCTAATAACCTTACCTCTCCAATATGGTATTTGCACAACATTCACCTCTTATCTCTCCACTATGGTAGCTACACAATGTTCTTCTTTTGCCTGTCCACTATGGTAGCTACACATGTTATTCTTTTACCTGTCCTTTATAGTAACTGCACAATGTTTTTTCTTCTCCCTTACAGTAGATGCACAATGTTATTTTGCCTCACCACTATGGTAGGTGCAAAATGTTCTTTTACCTCTCCCTTATGGGAACTGCACAATGTTCTTTTGCCTCTTCACTACAGTAACTGTGCACAACATTCAATTCAATACTGAAAGCTTCCAAATTATCATGCTATATGGACTGCATGTATGATTGTTACTGTTGGCAATGTACGGTGGTCGGTCTTGGCTGGAAGAGGGAGCTAGGGGGAACTGCGAGGTAAGGCCTCTCCTGTTGTCGGGCGGTTTGAGCTTGTTCCAGTGGGGATAGACTGCCGAAGGAAGAGCAGGCGATGAGTTCCCTAGCTGCCAGCCGGAGCTAGGCCACCCAGACTGTCCTATTGCTCTAACCGGAAAAGATAATGCGGCGGATGAGGCGTTGGGCTGATCGGGATGTCTAGCCGCATCATGGTGTGTGGTCGAGAAGGGGCCAGGCTGCCAGAACCATTCCTATCAATCCAACCGGTGAAGATAGCAATGCGGTGGATGGAGTGGGTTGGCCTATCTGGATGTCTAACCGCTTTGTGGATTGGGTTACTAGTGGTTGGGACTCTGGGACTTGGGACGTGCGCACTAGGTACCTTTGCGTACCTGATCACAGTATGGGTGGGTCGTCTCTAACGGGTATGTATTGCGACGTACGTGCACCCAATTAAGGGAGCCCGCAGTCCTACACTATTTTGGCAAAGAGATTTCAAGACGCGGTCTCTTGCTTTTCCTTAGTAGGTTGACATCTACTGGGATGGAATTTACAGTCACCCTAGAAATAAGTACTCGGGTTAGGTAATATAATGTGTTTATTCCCCAGAAGAATAGACAGGGTAGCCCGTACTAACTCCTAACTATCAATGAACTGCAACGGAAGTAAACTATGGTAAACCAGGTGAAGGGGACCTGGAGCTAAACTAAACAAGAGCAGATATGGCTACGTAGCTATGATAATAACTGACCCTTACTAATTCTATGCTGTTGTCCAGAAGGGACCCGGGGTTCACTACCAAAGAGGTAGTGAGGGTAAGGGGGGGTTGAAGACTTCTTCGGGGGTCGCTGGACGAAGGTCTGGAAGACTTCTAGAAGGTAGTGGTAATTCTTCGTGAGGAAGGCAGAAAGCAGAGGGATCCAGCACACAATGTCGTGGAGCGAGCTGCTGTGTATCAACTGGCATTTTGGAGCTCTGTGCTCGCATATATAGACGGCCGGCTGCGGGTCCTCCGACTCCCTTCGGCCAGTTGGGTATCTTCGAGCTAGAGCCCCCTCCCTTAGCGAAGGAGGCCCCATTATCTCGGGGGAGTCTGGATGTCGCACGCAGGGGTGGTTATCGGACATGTGACATCTGAGGGGCATACTGGTGGGCTCTGGAAGCAAGTCGTGTTTAGTAATAACGTCAGTACACATCACATTAAGTCTCTATAAAATTAGTTGCGATTTTGTCAATGCGCGATAATGTTTTTGTAACAGTTTGTACACAGCAGGGCCATCACTAACATCTGCTGCCGCCAGCCGGACTGTGCTAGCCGTGCAAGCACAGGCATCTAGGGATGCAAGCCGCCAGCACTTATGGCGTTAACAGTACTTTACATTATCATTGAAACTCGAATTATTTTATCTTAAAAAATCATTATAAATATTTCCTACAATATTGATTAAAAGGAATACACATTGTCTAGAAACTTCATTTGTACCAGAAAATAACTGTTGGCCTATGCAAAAACTGCATGGCTGGACAACAAATTTCTGCCCTTACAAAATTTAATTTATTTACATTAACCTGCTATTAAATAAAATATGGCAGAAAGTATATTCTCTGGGTGAAATGCTGTAATGCTAATCACAAGTACACCCACCTTTCCTGTATCACAGCTATATCCACTTTACTAACAACAATGGTTCCGAGAAGTCTCCAGCTTACACATGACCAGAATGTATACATATTCCCATCACCACAGCCTTGGATTAGAAAACGAGTATTTAACAGGAAGTCAGGGATAAGGAAGATCTGATGTTTACTAAGACATATAATATCATTTTAGGTATTCAGATATTTTATGGTTTCATATTTATCACTTCATGCAAGTTTCATTAAATTTTATTTTAAATTAAATGCTTTATCTAAATTATACTGTTCTCTAGATGCTACACGTTACAAATTTTAAGTGAGATTGTGTTAAAAAATACATTTTTGTTAATTATATATAGTAGTTACAAAATAAAACAGTAATACAATAATCTTAAAATTCTATAATTAAATTGGGGCAAAAATAGGACTATAAATTTTTGTCTCTTGTGATAGCAAAGCATGCCATTTGTGTGTAGATGTGTATTAAAATATTGATTTGTGAGGTATTGGTGTGATAAGTTGTAGGCTATTTCCGCAGGTATTTTGATACATCTACAGATATGCTGACAATCTCCATGAATACACAGAGAAAATAAGATTTTTTTAAAATATTCTACTGAAAACGAAAATATGAAAGCACTTCAAAGCATTAAAAACAGCAAACCATTTCCCGTAATACTATTCTGTGCTATATCAAAATACTGTATATAATTGATTGTAAGCCAACACCGAATGCAAGCAGACTCCAAACTTTCAAACCCTCTGAAAAAAATTATGTGACATTGAGTGCACTCTGAATTTTGAACGTCTAGCATGCACTCTATCAGCTGTGAACATGCCAAGAGGTTATATCAATCAAGCATTGTTCACAGTGGGCGAGATGGAGAAGGTAAAGTGTCAGGACGTGGGAGGAGTAAAACAATCTACCCCCCTCCCCTTTGATCCGGTTGGCACCCAGAGGGAGGGCGCACAATGCCACGCTGGTTGCTAGGCAACGAGCTGCCACCCTGTCAACCATGTAAGGGGATAAAACGAATTCTGCAGTGCATTACCGAATACCGCTGAAGACTTAATACAGTCAACATTGGCAACAACATTGTTTGAGGTCAGCAGACCCAGCCATCAATGTTTTCGGAAATTCACCAGTACATCCACCGATTTACACAGATGTTCTAAAATTTAATATTGTGGTAGAGTTCGTTGAATCACTGTATCCATCGGTTCAACCAGCCTGATAAGTCTGTGGATCTGGTGGATCTGCACCAGAACATCAACCGATGAATTATCGAACACAACCTCGCAAACACGTACGTATATCAAATAAAGCACTCGCAAAGTAAACAGTCTAGCTAAAGAAGGCAAATGGCCACATTTAATTGCAACAGGTAAATTTTGTGCCATGAAATGTGCACAAACCATTCACATGGTCACGATATATTTGAAACATATCCGTATTGAAATTCAATATCACAGGCACTTGAAATTTTATTCTAACTATAAAAGTGGTGTATGCTAATCAAAAAAGTAGTTTATAGTTCCTACATGCAACGAGGCTATTTATAAATTAACCGCAGTACCTAGTGCGCCTGTATGACCATACGTATATCACATCCACATAAATATTTGCTGCAAAAATGATTAAATCACAAAACAATGCATGGTTTCAAGAAATAAATAACATTTATTTTCGCTTTGTTGCTAAAGTGGGAGGTGACGCAAGGAAAACAAAATGGTAAGCTGGCCTCAGAAAGCCTCTGTGATTACAGTCAGAATCAAAATTATTAATTAGCAAGCAGAATTGCTACACAGAAATATAAATCTCTGGTAATTCATTTATATATTTGTATTTTACACATGAAAACTTCTAATATAATGGAGGCTTGCCTTTCGAAGTGAGCAGTGCACGCTGGCCAACAGATGGCAGCATAGTAGCCTATTCCGCTGCTGTGTTGCTTAAGTTTATCTATCACGTCTTTTTAAAAGTAAATTTTTCATTTTGTACGAGTTCAAAATATATTACGTCAAATTATTGTAAAAATTCTTGAAAAATACTCTGCGACAGATCTGCTGCATCTTTAATGAGAAGCATATTAGCACTACGGAAACTAAGTGAAACCATTACACACAGTTTGAGTTCCATTTTGTTTGAAACACTTGCGCCAGCACAAAGCTCGGTTTGTTACACTAGTAACAGCTGTTTTGTAAACCACAACAACAAAATCGAAGAACTTTTTTTCNAGAGACTGTATTTAATACCTTTTGAAACCAAATTTTTGGAAATGTTAGTTAGTGAAACAAAGAGAATATCATTCAACTGTATTGTAACTGTTTTTTTTAATTCAGAGAGAGAGAAAGAGAAAGAGAAAAAGAGAGAGAGAGAGAGAGAGAGAGAGAGAGAGAGCGTGCGTGCGTGTGTGTGTGTGTGTTGGCTGTTCAACAGAAGGCACAGTTTGTGTTGTGGCAGTGCAACGTTACGTGGTCAAGTTTACACGCACAAGAAAAAGTTTCAAGATGACAAGGATTAAATCGGTGGCTGAATCTGCGCAAAAAGGGCCGGGAGTATTGAGAACAAGAGAAAAACATCTGGCCGACCAAGAACATCGGAGGGAAAAGTGAAAGTTATAAGTATAATCCTACATTAGAAGCNAAGAGAAAAACATCTGGCCGACCAAGAACATCGGAGGGAAAAGTGAAAGTTATAAGTATAATCCTACATTAGAAGCCCTAAAATAGCAACTGCTCATATAAGTTTAGCATTAGGGATTCCGAAAACCATAATTCAAAATATTCTGCACAAACACTTAAGGCTCCATGCTTACAACATTCAGCTGCTGCATAAAATTAAACAAGACAGAGAAAAACATGTGGAATCTCCAAGATTTGTACTCAACATTTCATGTTGATTGTTAACTCCTGTAACTTGCCTCGTGCCCGTGCAATTGAAGGTGCACTTGTCTACAATCTTCGAGCATAATCCTGTGCTTGCGCATCATTTCAGCAAGAAATAAAATTTCCAGTTTACGTGATTTTTAACCCTCCCCCTGTGTCAGGTCTCTCGTACGTTGTTTGCATTTACTGCGTGCTTCACGCACCTTTGNCGTGATTTTTAACCCTCCCCCTGTGTCAGGTCTCTCGTACGTTGTTTGCATTTACTGCGTGCTTCACGCACCTTTATCCAAGTACTTGTGATATATATATATGCTGTTCATGGTAAAGTGAGCACTTTTGAATCACTGGTTACATTTCCTTTCAGCCATGTTTTATCCTCTGACCGCCTTTTAAAATAAATATTGCCATTTAAGTAATAAGCACAGTGTGTATTCCCCCGCACTCAAAGTTAACATCTAAGGCTAATATAAAAAATATTTATTTATTATCCCAAATGAGAGGGCTTTTTCAAAAGTGCTCACTTTATCGTGAATAGCATATAAGATATATATATATTTTTTTTAGGTGTGTGTTGTGGTTGGTGCTGTTTGGCAAGTTTCATTACCATTTAGTTCATTTCCATGTTCCTTTGATTCTATCTGTGGCATAGCAATTAATGGCAGTGAAATTGCAATGCCTACATTTTATCACTATAGGCTAGTGAACATGGTTTTAATTTATTTTTGTAATTCTTTCTATATTTCCCTAAATTTAAAAAAATATATTTTTGAGATTTCTTGATGATTCCTGAGAATTACTTTGTAAAATCAAGGCTTTACTATAAATGATTATATACATTTTGTGAATTATAGCTAATAATAATAATAATAAAAATAATAATAAAAACCCTAAAATTTGTATTTTTTTGCATTACTACAACTATGAAATTTTTGGGTCTCTAGTAATGATGAGGGTGAAACGAGATGGAAATGGAGCGGTGCCAGAACGCAAGGGTGGGGGAAACTGGAAATCCCTGATAAAACCAGCAGACCAGCGGTACCGCCCGGCACAATTCTACAAACATTTTTTTCCAACTTTGCACAGTTTAAACGCAGTAATTCCACAATTGGTCTAAATACTTTTACAACAAACTAGGGCCAACGAATAGGATTCCTCCTTCCGATCCCAAAATGAATCGGGTGGAACAGGCCGATTTCGTCAAAAAAATGCTCTATAAATACGGAAATAAATCAACACCAAGACCGAACGAGATCGAANTATAAATACGGAAATAAATCAACACCAAGACCGAACGAGATCGAAACAACCACAGATACAAGGAAATCATGGAAACACAACAGAAAATCAAACTCTTCAGCAGCAAACTCAACCACAAAATCACCAACAGCTCGAAGTACAAGAACTATCACTCCTGAACCACAATCAGATCACCAGGATAGTGACATGGTGGAAAACAACTCCAAATACCAGTCCGACTCGGAACCAATTATCGTAGACGATAATGTAGAAGAATTCCAAACAGTGACATACGCACGCAGGAGGAGAAGAAGCATGGATTCTGCATCACTTAACTCAAAAAACNAATATCACAGGCACTTGAAATGTTATTCTAACTATAAAAGTGGTGTATGCTAATCAAAAAAGTAGTTTATAGTTCCTACATGCAACGAGGCTATTTATAAATTAACCGCAGTACCTAGTGCGCCTGTATGACCATACGTATATCACATCCACATAAATATTTGCTGCAAAAATGATTAAATCACAAAACAATGCATGGTTTCAAGAAATAAATAACATTTATTTTCGCTTTGTTGCTAAAGTGGGAGGTGACGCAAGGAAAACAAAATGGTAAGCTGGCCTCAGAAAGCCTCTGTGATTACAGTCAGAATCAAAATTATTAATTAGCAAGCAGAATTGCTACACAGAAATATAAATCTCTGGTAATTCATTTATATATTTGTATTTTACACATGAAAACTTCTAATATAATGGAGGCTTGCCTTTCGAAGTGAGCAGTGCACGCTGGCCAACAGATGGCAGCATAGTAGCCTATTCCGCTGCTGTGTTGCTTAAGTTTATCTATCACGTCTTTTTAAAAGTAAATTTTTCATTTTGTACGAGTTCAAAATATATTACGTCAAATTATTGTAAAAATTCTTGAAAAATACTCTGCGACAGATCTGCTGCATCTTTAATGAGAAGCATATTAGCACTACGGAAACTAAGTGAAACCATTACACACAGTTTGAGTTCCATTTTGTTTGAAACACTTGCGCCAGCACAAAGCTCGGTTTGTTACACTAGTAACAGCTGTTTTGTAAACCACAACAACAAAATCGAAGAACTTTTTTTCTGCCCAAGTATTTCTCCTATGTTTGTTGTGCGAATGCAGGGCTGCCAGAATAGCCAACATGAAATTCTCTTTCAATCATTCACGCTTCAACTGTTTGTGTATGGGTATGACATGTTGTCACACACTGACAGTTAGAAAATGGAATTCTCAGATGAAAATAGATTAGTATTGGGACTGTAATGGTACTGGTAAGTATATACTGTCCTTTTTATCAGCTTGTTTTATAGATACTTGGCTGGAACTGCATGTAATACTGCCGNAGTACACCCACCTTTCCTGTATCACAGCTATATCCACTTTACTAACAACAATGGTTCCGAGAAGTCTCCAGCTTACACATGACCAGAATGTATACATATTCCCATCACCACAGCCTTGGATTAGAAAACGAGTATTTAACAGGAAGTCAGGGATAAGGAAGATCTGATGTTTACTAAGACATATAATATCATTTTAGGTATTCAGATATTTTATGGTTTCATATTTATCACTTCATGCAAGTTTCATTAAATTTTATTTTAAATTAAATGCTTTATCTAAATTATACTGTTCTCTAGATGCTACACGTTACAAATTTTAAGTGAGATTGTGNATTTTAAATTAAATGCTTTATCTAAATTATACTGTTCTCTAGATGCTACACGTTACAAATTTTAAGTGAGATTGTGTTAAAAAATACATTTTTGTTAATTACATATAGTAGTTACAAAATAAAACAGTAATACAATAATCTTAAAATTCTATAATAAAATTGGGGCGAAAATATGACTATAAATTTTTGTCTCTTGTGATAGCAAAGCATGCCATTTGTGTGTAGATGTGTATTAAAATATTGATTTGTGAGGTATTGGTGTAATAAGTTGTAGGCTATTTCCGCAGGTATTTTGATACATCTACAGATATTCTGACAATCTCCATGAATACACAGAGAAAATAAGATTTTTTAAAAATATTCTACTGAAAACGAAAATATGAAAGCACTTCAAAGCATTAAAAACAGCAAACCATTTCCCGTAATACTATTCTGTGCTATATCAAAATACTGTATATAATTGATTGTAAGCCAACACCGAATGCAAGCAGACTCCAAACTTTCAAACCCTCTGAAAAAAATAATGTGACATTGAGTGCACTCTGAATTTTGAACGTCTAGCATGCACTCTATCAGCTGTGAACATGCCAAGAGGTTATNATGTGACATTGAGTGCACTCTGAATTTTGAACGTCTAGCATGCACTCTATCAGCTGTGAACATGCCAAGAGGTTATATCAATCAAGCATTGTTCACAGTGGGCGAGATGGAGAAGGTAAAGTGTCAGGACGTGGGAGGAGTAAAACAATCTACCCCCCTCCCCTTTGATCCGGTTGGCACCCAGAGGGAGGGCGCACAATGCCACGCTGGTTGCTAGGCAACGAGCTGCCACCCTGTCAACCATGTAAGGGGATAAAACGAATTCTGCAGTGCATTACCGAATACCGCTGAAGACTTAATACAGTCAACATTGGCAACAACATTGTTTGAGGTCAGCAGACCCAGCCATCAATGTTTTCGGAAATTCACCAGTACATCCACCGATTTACACAGATGTTCTAAAATTTAATATTGTGGTAGAGTTCGTTGAATCACTGTATCCATCGGTTCAACCAGCCTGATAAGTCTGTGGATCTGGTGGATCTGCACCAGAACATCAACCGATGAATTATCGAACACAACCTCGCAAACACGTACGTATATCAAATAAAGCACTCGCAAAGTAAACAGTCTAGCTAAAGAAGGCAAATGGCCACATTTAATTGCAACAGGTAAATTTTGTGCCATGAAATGTGCACAAACCATTCACATGGTCACGATATATTTGAAACATATCCGTATTGAAATTCAATATCACAGGCACTTGAAATTTTATTCTAACTATAAAAGTGGTGTATGCTAATCAAAAAAGTAGTTTATAGTTCCNAATATCACAGGCACTTGAAATTTTATTCTAACTATAAAAGTGGTGTATGCTAATCAAAAAAGTAGTTTATAGTTCGTACATGCAACGAGGCTATTTATAAATTAACCACAGTGCACCTGTATGACCATAGGTATATCACATCCACATAAATATTTGCTGCAAAAATGATTAAATCACAAAACAATGCATGGTTTCAAGAAATAAATAACATTTATTTTCGCTTTGTTGCTAAAGTGGGAGGTGACGTAAGGAAAACAAAATGGCAAGCTGGCCTCAGAAAGCCTCTGTGATTACAGTCAGAATCAAAACTATTAATTAGCAAGCAGAATTGCTACACAGAAATATATTACGTTAAAAAAATATAAATCTCTGGTAATTCATTTATATATTTGTATTTTACACATGAAAAACTTCTAATTTCATGGAGGCTTGCCTTTCGAAGTGAGCAGTGCACGCTGGCCAACAGATGGCAGCATAGTAGCCTATTCCACTGCTGTGTTGCTTAAGTTTATCTATCACGTCTTTTTAAAAGTAAATTTTTCATTTTGTACGAGTTCAAAATGGCTTGGGTTTGAAATATATTACGTCAAATTATTGTAAAAATACTCTGCGACAAATCTGCTGCATCTTTAATGAGAAGCATGCATGTGGCGACATTAGCACTACGGAAACTAAGCGAAACCATTGCACACAGTTTGAGTTCCATTTTGTTTGAAACACTTGCGCCAGCACAAAGCTCGGTTTGTTACACTAGTAACAGCTGTTTTGTAAACCACAACAACAAAATCGAAGAACTTTTTTTCCGCCCAAGTATTTCTCCTATGTTTGTTGTGCGAATGCAGGGCTGCCAGAATAGCCAACATGAAATTCTCTTTCAATCATTCACGCTTTAACTGTTTGTGTATGGG
>NQII01003601.1:146272-207464 GCA_002778355.1 Clitarchus hookeri
GGTCCCTTCACAATCCAACCGCAAGGTAATTGAAATAGATACAGCCCGCACTCCACGAGAACCCACAAACTGTTACTACAATTCCTCGTCAAAAATAAACGAGAACCCTACACCTACAACTCAGCAAATCAGAAACCCCAACTAAGAGTCACCATTCAGAACATCCCCAAGGAAACACACCCAGATGACATAGCAGAGAATCTCATCAATCAAGGCTTCACAAACCCAACAGTCAGAATATTAGGGGACCCTAAAATTGAAAGAAGTATATTCTACTCACCACCTGTACTAGTAATACTACAAGAAAAGAACGAGGTAGCCAAACTTCTCACAACGCGACAAGTATTACACGACATTGTCACCACGGACCCCTATAGGTCACTCACCCCGAAGAGATGCAGAATATGTCAGTGCTACGGCCATGTGGCATCAAACAGCTATCACACCATTGTGGCATCAAACTGCTATCGCACAATGCTCACAGCAACACTCCATAGAGGAGTGCCCAATAACCAACTCAAATCAAAACATGCCCAAACTGCGGAGGCGACCACACAGCTGGCGCCAAACAGTACTCCAAACGCCAAGAAAAGGAACAACTAAAAACTCGCCTACCTCAACCAAAACCCCTGCTCTCAACCACAGCACCACCAGAAATGACAACACGCAACTTTCCGCCACAACTAGCAAGAACAACAACCTCAAGCTCCACTGCCGCACCAATCACCCACCAACATACCAAATTGCAGCACCCAGGCAACCAAGACCACGAATGCAACCACATGCTCATGCATCAACTCAACATCAGTCCATACCCACTCAAAGGCAGCAATAAAACTTCCAGAGCTTCCCAGCACCTCAACACCGACTTATCAGCACAAGCAACAGGCACTGAACTTATGCAATCAATTACAGAAATACAAATCTTCATGAGCGGCCTGCGCCCATTTCTACCGCACATCCGAGCAGCAATAACAAAATTACAAACTNAGAAATACAAATCTTCATGAGCGGCCTGCGCCCATTTCTACCGCACATCCGAGCAGCAATAACAAAATTACAAACTGCCACCTCCCCTTTTTCTCCAAAATAAAATAACAGAAAATTCCCAAAAAATGAATAAAGAAAAATCATTAAAATCCTAAATCAAATATAATAATAAAAATAGATAGCTAATTAAATACCTTTACACAGTAACATACAAAGTCATGGAAAAATTGAAATTAAAAAATATGACAAAAGAAATTAAAAACTTTGATTCCAACAATAAAATTTAATAATTAAATAACAGAGGCTAGTAAAATTTCAANAGAAATACAAATCTTCATGAGCGGCCTGCGCCCATTTCTACCGCACATCCGAGCAGCAATAACAAAATTACAAACCGCCACCTCCCCTTTTTCTCCAAAATAAAATAAGAGAAAATTCCCAAAAAATGAATAAAGAAAAATCATCANTGCGCCCATTTCTACCGCACATCCGAGCAGCAATAACAAAATTACAAACCGCCACCTCCCCTTTTTCTCCAAAATAAAATAAGAGAAAATTCCCAAAAAATGAATAAAGAAAAATCATCAAAATCCTAAATCAAATATAATAATAAAAATAGATAGCTAATTAAATACCTTTACACAGTAACATACAAAGTCATGGAAAAATTGAAATTAAAAAATGTGACAAAAGAAATTAAAAACTTTGATTCCAACAATAAAATTTAATAATTAAATAACAGAGGCTAGTAAAATTTCAAACAAACATCCTATATAAACAATGTTAAAAACCTGCATGCTACGACCCTTAAATCATTAATTCACCCGCATCCATCGATCAGATATTCTGTCCGAAAACCAAAATACTGTATATTCCGAACGATTGTTTATCTGTGAAATAACTATCTTAAAACTGGTACTACCAAAATTCAGTAGCGCCAAGAGCAGCTAAACATACACGCCCTAACCTCAAATGCTAGTGTACACAACTAGTTGTCGTGAAACGTTGGAATAGTTAACAACTACATAACTTATTTTTGATAATTCAATTACTATTTGTTTTAAATTACTCATGTCAAAAAACAGGTAAAACATAATTGCAGGCACTTCTTTGTTTCAAGTTAGCACACGAAAATTCGCGCAAATAAAACACGTACGTATAATGATTGAGGTACGGACCAGAACNAGTAATGTATATATTATTAATGGATATTCCACAAGCGTAAAGTTTTTAATCTTGAGAATTTCACACAAAAGAATATGTGATGCAAGCAAAAAACATTTCATTATATAAACCCAAAATGTGAGTATTAAAAATTAGATGTTTCGTGTGCGTGCCTGTGTCTGTCTCTCTATCTATCTATCTATCTCTATATATATTTCTATCTATCACTCTATATATATCTCTATCTATCTATCTATCTATCTATCTATCTCTCTCTCTCTCTCTCTGTATATGTGTATAGGTTTGATTTTGGGTGGGGGAGAAAAACTTTCACTTTGATTACATATTATAGACACAATACTTTGCAATGAAATGTGTCAACATTCAAGGAGTCCATCCAACAACATTAACATGACAACGCCAATCTCTCATAAGCCCCCGGATGGCCGTGCTGTAGAGAATTTGTGCGATTCTTGTTTAACCTAATATTTCATTTATCGGTTTTTTTAATACTAATATCAGCTCTTTATTATTTGAATTTTCATAACGTATGACTTTAATTTGTGCTAACCTTCTCGTACAGATTCCTTTTGCTTTTGAAATCTGTATAAGAGATTACTCATAGTGCGTTCTAACGTGTTTAATATTTTTCAAATTTATTTCAGGTTTGCTTAAAATTTTATTTACTGTATTTTACGTTGTATGTTGCGGTAGTTTTTGTGTGCAGTCATGAGTTCTAGCAAGGTGAATAAAAGAGAAGTCACCAACGCCAACAGGACATCATTAACCTCACCGAATCGTTGTATTCACTAATTAGGCGAGGGGAAATGAAACCCTGCAACGTCGCGGAAAGAGTGGCAGAAATGTTGAAACTCTCCAAATCTACAGTGCTAAGGTATGTTAAAATATCTGTAGTATTAACCATTGCGTTTGCAAGTTGTGTGTGTTAAGATCAATTACGTTGGCCCACGAAATGTGTTTACAAGAACATAAAGAAAATTTGTTAATAACTTGATAACGTCGTCGAACGTTGTCTACGTGTATTTTTAACGTTTTATTTTGGTAATTATTAAGTTTATAGGGTTTCCTGTAAAAATAAAAATAATTCATTGAAAATCTTATATTTCCACTCTGCTAATGATGCAGAACACGAATATACGAGGGGCATTAACGTCCGACTAATTTCGTAATATGTGCCCACCTAACCTAACAGAACCTAACCCCACGATGAGTGAATCACTATTTTACATTTTTTAACTAACCTAGGATTGTAGGGTTATATAGTAACCAATACCTGCCACCTATTAAACTAACCTAAACTAACACACGGCAGAGCATATCACATTGTCACACATCATTTGTAAACAAACCCTTGTATGTTTTTGGTATCAGTAACTGTAGTTGACCCAGTAACTGAATTATGGTCCTTTTTAAATTATGCAAATTAGGTTGGCTATGTAGCACTGAAAGTGAAAAATATGACACTGATAATTTACAATAACTAAAAGACAATGGCTGTAGAACAGTGGTGTTGGGGAAATGCATTAATACACAATTGTTTTCTTAAAAGATTATGACTGCGATTTCATCGATTACGATGTCCTCTCATGTTTAGTGAAGTGATACAGATATGTTTAATAGTAGGGGAAGTTCCAGTTATATCGACTGTAATCTATTTAGTGACGTATAACAATGGCAATTAATGCCGCAATGTAACTTATAAATACAAAACAAGCTCCTTCTTCAGAATCTTAAAATGCACCATCTCTCCATAACCTATATAAAATTAATTGACTATAACAAACTCACTATAGAGGCAATTTTCCTTACCATTGTCAGTTGTCTTTATAATAAATTTCCACTGTATATATTGGGTTGTTTATGAAGAATCCCTCGCAGGGGTACACAAATTCCAACACAAAGTAGTTTTTATTTTTAATTACACATTGTAATACCACCTTTTGGTTAGGTGATTCATACACTCACATTTGAGTCTATATAACCCTACAATCCTAGGTTAGTGTAAAACCCAACAATCCTAGGTTAGTTTAAAAATGTAAAATAGTGATTCACCCATCGTGGGGATAGGTTCTGTTAGGTTAGGTGGGCACATGTTACGAAATTAGTCGGACGTTAATGCCCGTCGTATATTCGTGTTCTGCATCATTAGTGGAGTGGAAATATACCATTTTCCGTGAAATTATTGTTATTTTTTTTACAGAAAAGCCCCCTAAACTTAATAATTACCCAAATAAAACGTTAAAAAGACACGTAGACAACGTTCGACGATGTTATCAAGTTATTAACAAATTTTCTTTATGTTCTTGTAAACACATTTCGTAGGCCAACATAATTGACCTTAGCACACACAACTTGCAAACGCAATGGTTAATACTACATATATTTTAACATACCTTAGAACTGTGGATCTGAAGCGTTTCAACATTTCTGCCGCTCTTTCCGCGACGTTGCAGGGTTTCATTTCCCCTCGCCTAATTAGGGAATACAACGATTCGGTGAGGTTAATGATGTCCTGTTGGCGTTGGTGACTTATCTTTTATTCACCTTGCTAGAACTCATGACTGCACACAAAAACTACCGCAACATATAACGTAAAATACAATAAATAAAATTTTAAGCAAACCTGAAATAAATTTAAAAAATATTAAACACGTGAGAACGCACTACGAGTAATCTCTTATACAGGTATCAGAAACGAAAGAAATCGGCACAACGAGAAATAATAAAGAGAGGATATTAGTAAAAAAAAAAATAAACCAGTAAATGAATTATTATTGGTTAAACAAGATAATCGCACCATTTCTCTGGCACGTGTGTCGACCACATCTCGCCAACAACACACGGAACGAAGGTTTGTAAACAAATGGCCGCTCTACTTTCACCTTGAGCGTGATCTTGTGAGTATGCAAGAAACATTGAAATCAAAGTACGTTAGCATCACGTCATTAATAATTGGCATAATAAGATACAAGTCTTTTCGAAATCCATTTGTAAGTGATAAATTAACAATTACATTAAAACTTTAGAACTATTTCCTCTCTTTGTGCTGGCAACCTAACGGCATAACTGTATCCGCGCTCGCCGCTGTTTGTAATGTTATATGCATGTAGCTAACGGCTAGGGTGTTTTTTCAAAGGTTTATTTTCAAAAGTTTCTTCCAGTCGTGAACCGACTATACATAATTTATTTTTGATAATTCAATTACTATTTGTTTTAAATTACTCATGTCAAAAAACAGATAAAACATAATTGCAGGCACTTCTTTGTTTCAAGTTAGCACACGAAAATTCGCGCAAATAAAACACGTACGTATAANTAAAACATAATTGCAGGCACTTCTTTGTTTCAAGTTAGCACACGAAAATTCGCGCAAATAAAACACGTACGTATAATGATTGAGGTACGGACCAGAACCAAACATTAATAATGGACGGGACGAATTTGAAATTTACCCTGGTTCCACAAAGGAAGCATGTTAATTTTTAGGTCAGTATGGTAAAAACCATGTAAATTACAAGCATTAAAGGGGCACAGTATGTTTTCACGGACTAATTTTGTTAAAATAAAATTATACTAGTAACTTTTTTTAAGAGCAATGCAGTGATATAAATTGTCACACAAGATGGCGAGTGTTGTCAACTTAGCAGACTTTCAGTTTAACTGGTCAAAATTTAAAAACCTTTAGCGGACAAATATACATTTTAGCGCAACAGAATTTTTAGCGGAGTAAAATATAATTAAAAATAATAGGATTTTTACATATCAAACTCAAAAAACAGTGTTAAATTTGCCTCCAAAATACAATAAAAAATATAAAATGCAGCACTATTATGATGAAACTATGTACTTTATTACGGCACTTTAAATTAAACAATTTTTGGCACGTTTATATTTTAAATCATTGTTTTTAATACATTTTGTTTGATTTTTGCTATTTTTTTTTTTACATTTGGCAGAAATTTAGTGAATTTTACGTAAACATTCGGCGGATTTTCGAAATTGGAGTGGGTAATACTAGTTCTGTTGCTGTTTGTTTCTGTTGTATTCTCACGTGGTAAAATTAACAGTTAAGTCAAAAGCGGTACTAACAAGTTTAAATTTATTTTATGTTAAATGTGGTGGATGAAATGTCACAACCTAAGAAAGAAGTCAAAACAGTAGAAGAACATCTTAAAATTATTGAGGAAGTGGAAAAAAAATCTGGGTGAGAACTGTGTTGATGTGGCTAAGCGCCTTGGACTTCCACCATATACATTGAGCCCAATAATTTCTAGGAAAGACTATATTCCCCCAAAAGCAAACAAATTTGAACAAGATTTGAAGAAACTCAGAACTTCTAGGGAATCAACATTTAGCGAGTTGGAGAATGTTCTTTTTGCGTGGTGCCAACAAATTCGAGCATCGAATATTCCGGTTGATGGCACTGTAATCAGAAGAAAGAAAATTTTAGCACTGTTTTACCCCACTCAGCCTAAAGGCCATCCGAGGCATTGGATTCTCTATTTTCGTAAGTAGGTTATCATATATGTGAAAATTTAACCACATGGATCAAAAACATGTCGACACAATTATGTTATTTCGTATTTTTGTGTTAGTATGTTATCATGGTGTTATTTATTTGTGTTATGTTGTTTATATTGTTTGTTTTAATGTTTGTGTCATGGTGTTGTTTATTTCAATTCTAGGATGAGGATGCGCGCAATCGCAAAGCCCTGCCCGCCGCCACCGCCCTGACCAACCAATGGGCTAGCCTTTCGGCCGGTCCACAAGGGCCAGTATCGGTCGACGCGCCGCCGCCGGACAAAACTGGTCGGCCGCACGCCTCCACCCCAGAACTTGTATTTGTGTTAATGTGTTATGTTGTTTTTTTAGGATGATGACGCGCACAATCGCAAGGCCCCGCCCGACATCACAGCACCGACCATCCGGCCCACCCATGGACTAGCCTTTTAGTCGGTCCACAAGGGTCACCATCGGCCGCGCCGCCGCCGCCAGGCAAAACCGATCGGCCGCATGCCCCCGCCCCAGAACTTGTATACACAACTATGCCTGCAATAATTTCATAATTAAATTTCTGATTTTAAACCTAAACTTAAGTTTTATCTTTTGACAGCACTGCAAGGGAACTTCTACTGGTTGCATTTTAGGAAATGGGATTTTAAAGGTTTAAGGTTATTGTTGGATTACTACGTGGGCTTGGGAATCTATGGGGTCCCGCACTCCGTTGTTCTGAGTGCGGGAAGACGGCTGTTAGTCTGGGTACCGGTGAAGTTTTACTGGAATTTTTGAAATTTTGACTCTCTCAATCTCCTCTCTTTACAGAGAAGAGCGAGCATTGCCACGATTCTATTTGAACTTTTGCCACCGGCCCACGCCCATCGATGCCCCCCTGACTAGCCTTTCGGCCGGTGGCACTGTAATCAGGGAGAAAGCCAAGCAAATAGCTATTTGCCTTGAAATAGAAAATTTCACGGCATCCAACGGCTGGATTTCGAGGTTCAAAGACCACCATGGCTTGGTATATAAGAAGTTGCCCGGAGAAAGTACTTCAGTGAATGAAGAAACTTAAAAACAGTGGCTAGAGAAGGTATCCAAGCTGACAGAAGGTTACGAGCCATGGGACATTTACAATTTACAACGCTGATGAAACCGGTGTTCGAGGGGGGAAGTTGTTGCCTAGTAAAAGAAAAAGCACGTCCTCTCTCTCTCAGCCGTGCGTGCTTGCCTTCACACGCTGGCCGCAGAGCAAATAAAACTAAAGATCTACTGGCGAACGTAGAAATTTTATCAAGATTATCCGTTGCTCAAAATAACCTGTATTTCAAAGGTAATGGTTTCGCCTGAAAATGTTACGCAATACATTTCAACAAGCAAAACATTCTGACCCAGGAAATTAGCAGTGCCAGACTTCGAGTTCTATTTTCAAGAATTCAATCTCTGCAGGACTCACAACTTGATGAGGGTGTACATGCGCACATAGAGCTCATAGAGAAATTGAAGACGCACACTAATATAAATGTCTTGGAAGCACCTAAATCCATGGAAGATGACCACAAGGCCTTTGTGGTGGGAGGGAGCTTTTTGGATGCCAGTGTCAAATGTGGACTGTGAGCGATTCTTCTCACAATTTTCTTGTGTTCATGCAAACAGGAGGACAAATCTGAGTCTGACCGATCTTGAACTTCTCTCTTCCTATGCATATGAAGGAAAATTATGACATTTCTTTAAATCATAGTTTTCTTGTTAGAAACTTTTTCGAAAGATCTTTAGGAACACTTTTTAAANAAATTATGACATTTCTTTAAATCATAGTTTTCTTGTTAGAAACTTTTTCGAAAGATCTTTAGGAACACTTTTTAAAAATAATTTTTTTTGTTAGGCTTGCAAGTAAGATGTGTGTACATATTAGCATGCTAAGCATTATATTTTAAACTATTTATTGCAGGGTTTTACTCTAAAACCTGTAGAAATGTCTGGTGAGTTTCTTAAGATAGCTTTTTATGAGATTTTTAAAAGTATAAAATATGTTTGTGTACTTAGTTTTGTTGTAAATTTTTGAATTTCAATGCCCCATTTTTTGTCTAAAATACGTATTAGTGGCACTAAACAAATCTGCATTTTATTCAAGAATTTTTGTGTTTTCACTCAAGAATTCTTGTCTCTCTTACTCAAGAATTTTAGGACACGCTACTCAAGAAATTCTCGGGTCTCTAGACATGGATGACAACTGAAATTTTTAANTTACTCAAGAATTTTAGGACACGCTACTCAAGAAATTCTCGGGTCTCTAGACATGGATGACAACTGAAATTTTTAGTGCATTTCTGCACTCACTTGACTGTGCAATCGGTGCTCGCTGCTGAAAAATCCTATTGTTTGTGGATAATTGTGCTGTGCATCCTCAAGACACATTATCTCTAAAAAAATGTGAAAGTGACTTTTCACCCACCTAACTGCACTAGTGTGTTGCAACCATTAGATATGGGGGTTATCAAGAGCTTCAAGCATGAATGAATAATAATAATAAAAAAAAAAACCCCCGCTTGTGCGAAAAGCTATTTGCATGCTGGATTCGCAGAAGAGTGACAAGAATGCAGCACTGGCCATCCACTGCACTGCAGCATCATGGCAGAAGATAACAACTACAACAATTGCCAATTGTTTCAGCAAGTGTGGGATTGGTCAGGAGATAACAGCACACACTGTAGCTGTGGCAGACTGAAAAAAGTTGAAGGAGCCGGACGTCGACTTTAATGCATACGTAGGTTGTGACGGTGAACTCGCCACGTGTGGTGTCCAGACTGTTGACAAATTGTGTGCTAAAGTTCAAACTCCAGAAAGCAGTGAAGAAGAAGCAGAAGATACACAGGTCTCGGAGGACTCAGTGCCATCATTTTCTGAAGCATGTGATGCTTTTGAAAAGTTTAAAGCATTCTGTTACGCTCAAAAACTTGACGATATAGATTAGGCAAACATTTTTAAAATGGAGGCTTCATTGTACTGTATGAAATGTAATGCCGAAACAAAGCAGATGTCAATTGAATCAGTTATTTCAGAAACAACACATGTTACATTTTTCACATTTTGAGCAAACAACAAAAAAACTGTGCAGCTCACACAATTTGTACATTAAAAATCTGGGAAAAATGTACGTTGTAGATAAACTATATTTAAATCATTTGACAAGTTTTTGCCGAAAATATTTCATCAGAAATCAAAAATACATTTTAAACAAATTTCACATGTGTTGTTTCTGTAAGAAATCGTTTTCTTCAACAAAAGCAACGCATTAACTTTTTTTTTTAAAAACTTTTATAGCTTTCAAAAGAAAGAAATAGTTTTGTTTTCTACTAACAATTTGCAGAGACGACGAATGCATTCTGGAGTCACACCATACAATGTGATGAACGTGNAGAAAATTTCACGGCATCCAACGGCTGGATTTCGAGGTTCAAAGACCACCATGGCTTGGTATATAAGAAGTTGCCTGGACAAAGTACTTCAGTGAATGAAGAAACTTCAAAATAGTGGCTAGAGAAGGTATCCAAGCTGACAGAAGGTTACGAGCCATGGGACATTTACAACGCTGATGAAACCGGTGTTCGAGGGGGGAAGTTGTTGCCTAGTAAAAGAAAAAGCACGTCCTCTCTCTCTCAGCCGTGCGTGCTTGCCTTCACACGCTGGCCACAGAGCAAATAAAACTAAAGATCTACTGGCGAACGTAGAAATTTTATCAAGATTATCCGTTGCTCAAAATAACCCGTATTTCAAAGGTAATGGTTTCGCCTGAAAATGTTACGCAATACATTTCAACAAGCAAAACATTCTGACCCAGGAAATTAGCAGTGCCAGACTTCAAGTTCTATTTTCAAGAATTCAATCTCTGCAGGACTCACAACTTGATGAGGGTGTACATGCGCACATAGAGCTCATAGAGAAATTGAAGACGCACACTAATATAAATGTCTTGGAAGCACCTAAATCCATGGAAGATGACCACAAGGCCTTTGTGGTGGGAGGGAGCTTTTTGGATGCTAGTGTCAAATGTGGACTGTGAGCGATTCTTCTCACAATTTTCTTGTGTTCATGCAAACAGGAGGACAAATCTGAGTCTGACCGATCTTGAACTTCTCTCTTCCTATGCATATGAAGGAAAATTATGACATTTCTTTAAATCATAGTTTTCTTGTTAGAAACTTTTTCGAAAGATCTTTAGGAACACTTTTTAAAAATAATTTTTTTTGTTAGGCTTGCAAGTAAGATGTGTGTACATATTAGCATGCTAAGCATTATATTTTAAACTATTTATTGCAGGGTTTTACTCTAAAACCTGTAGAAATGTCTGGTGAGTTTCTTAAGATAGCTTTTTATGAGATTTTTAAAAGTATAAAATATGTTTGTGTACTTAGTTTTGTTGTAAATTTTTGAATTTCAATGCCCCATTTTTTGTCTAAAATACGTATTAGTGGCACTAAACAAATCTGCATTTTATTCAAGAATTTTTGTGTTTTCACTCAAGAATTCTTGTCTCTCTTACTCAAGAATTTTAGGACACGCTACTCAAGAAATTCTCGGGTCTCTAGACATGGATGACAACTGAAATTTTTAATGTATTTCTGCACTCACTTGACTGTGCAATGGGTGCTTGCTGCTGAAAAATCCTATTGTTTGTGGATAATTGTGCTGTGCATCCTCAAGACACATTATCTCTAAAAAATGTGAAAGTGACTTTTCACCCACCTAACTGCACTATAGTGTGTTGCAACCATTAGATATGGGGGTTATCAAGTGCTTCAAGCATGAATAATAATAATAATAAAATAAAAAAATTGCTTGTGCGAAAAGCTATTAGCATGCTGGATTCGCAGAAGGGTGACAAGAATGCAGCATCATGGCAGAAGATGACAACTACAACAATTGCCAATTGTTTAAGCAAGTGTGGGATTGGTCAGGAGATAACAGCACACACTGAAGCTGTGGCAGACTGAAAAAAGTTGAAGGAGCCGGACGTCGACTTTAATGCATACGTAGGTTGTGACGGTGAACTCGCCACGTGTGGTGTCCAGACTGTTGACAAATTGTGTGCTAAAGTTCAAACTCCAGAAAACAGGGAAGAAGCAGAAGATACACAGGTCTCGGAGGACTCGGTGCCATCATTTTCTGAAGCATGTGATGCTTTTGGAAAGTTTAAAGCATTCTGTTACGCTCAAAAACTTGACGATATAGATTAGGCAAACATTTTTAAAATGGAGGCTTCATTGTACTGTATGAAATGTAATGCCGAAACAAAGCAGATGTCAATTGAATCAGTTATTTCAGAAACAACACATGTTACATTTTTCACATTTTGAGCAAACAACAAAAAAACTGTGCAGCTCACACAATTTGTACATTAAAAATCTGGGAAAAATGTACGTTGTAAATAAACTATATTTAAATCATTTGACAAGTTTTTGCCGAAAATATTTCATCAGAAATCAAAAATACATTTTAAACAAATTTCACATGTGTTGTTTCTGTAAGAAATCGTTTTCTTCAACAAAAGCAATGCATTAACTTTTTTTTTAAAATCTTTTATAGCTTTCAAAAGAAAGAAAGAGTTTTGTTTTCTACTAACAATTTGCAGAGACGACGAATGCATTCTGGAGTCACACCATACAATGTGATGAACGTGTTTTGCAAACTGGTCGCAGATTCCGTCAACCTTGATGTTATAGGGAAAAAAATAACTTTTTTCCTTGGGTTTGTTTGTATAACTAGTATCAGTGCCCCTTCACCTTCATTCATATCGTTGCTATCACTTTCTTGTTGTTGTAAAGGTGTCCTTTTTGGCACCCTTTTCTCAATAACACTTTGCAAAAACACATCTTGAGCATTCTTACTTTCGAAACTGTGGAAATAGTTCCACAACTCGTTTTGGGTTTCCTCTGAGATATTGAAGTAACACCGATCGGCACAACTACAAAGGTAGGTCTTTTGGACCTTAGACGGAACTTCCTTACCCGAATAGGCCCGATAGGCAATCCCCTTCGCTCTTTAGTTCCGGATTACATCCATGCAATAAGTTTCTTTATTGATCACTCATTTTCTTTTTTTCACTAGTACACANCTCTTTAGTTCCGGATTACATCCATGCAATAAGTTTCTTTATTGATCACTCATTTTCTTTTTTTCACTAGTACACACGTCAGAATCACTACTTGACATGATTTAGGTACCCAACTTTCGGACAAAAACACAAACATTAACCTCCAAACACAGCACTGTGAAAAACTGAGCAAGAACTACCAAATTAATAGTAAGAATATTAGCTGTAACCTACTACAAAAACAATGTTGCCAGCAGGCGTGCCACTAGAAGAAAAATAATTATTATTTCCCTACCCTGCAGAAACAACACAAGTGATTCACATGTGTTGTTTCTGCTCTAAACGCAAACTTCAATACTAGATTTCACCGGGTAGAGTTGGTGTTATGCTTCATTTCATATAAGTTGGCCAGATTCTGACAGTCAGTGAGTGGCAATTGATGTATTCGAAACAAACAATGTGCCACTTACAAAATCCAGTATCAGCTGATGCACGAACGAACAAAAGTTAATATTACATTGGCTATTATGAGTGCACTGCCGACGCACATTAGACCAGCCGAAAATACGGGCGATAATAAAGAGTTCCTAGGTTAATTAATACATTTTATTTTACGTGGTCATAAAACAGCGGTTTTTAGTGTTAGAAACTAAACTTTGTGATAAAATAGTAATGTATAGGGTTCAAAATGAAATGCACAATAAAACGACCAGCATACAAATTATGAAATGCAACCTCAAAAACAAGTCATATCCCGCCCTCTCCAACCCAGCTTTCCTTACGTGCTTGATATTGATTCCAAAAGCATATAGAAATATTGCATAATATTGTTGAATTATTTTCTCTAATAATGTGACGAAATATATTTCAAATACGTTTTGTTCCCAGGCAGTAATAGAACAGCCAACTTTACAATACGCTATCTATTGACTAAATTATGCGACTCCGAAATCACTGACCTGTTGTACACGCAATCTATTGGAACTTTTGCAAAGTATCACCAGCTCGAAAAGCGTTCGTACAATACTTTTACGAACCGATACTAATAGTTTTATTTTTCGCGAGCTCTGCATAATTTTTAAAGTAACACATATTTTGTGTACAGCGTTTACGAACAACCCTACACACGCCCTCCAAACTCCGTTTCGAGGCCTCTATTGCAGCCTGCCGGGCCACCCAAGAAGTAGTTCACCAATTGCCTCACAAAGCAGCACCTCCTGGACGCGCTGACTCATCTCATCAAAGCCTTCACTCGACGCACCAGTTGATGGCGAATGGATACATAAACAAAAAGTAAACATTGGCGTGGCGATCGTCAACTGTCAAGAACGTGGCCTTCATATATGAGATGGACTATACATGTGGTTATTATGCACCAAACGATGCGTCTTGGTAAACTATATACAAATCCACTTCTAACTCAAAATGGCCGAAATTGTTACAGGTGTTGTTTCTGAAATAACTGATTCAATTAAGGACTTCAAGAAGAAAGGCCTTCATATATGAGATGGACTATACATGTGGTTATTATGCACCAAACAATGCGTCTTGGTAAACTATATACAAATCCACTTCTAACTCAAAATGGCAGAAATTGTTACAGGTGTTGTTTCTGAAATAACTGATTCAATTAAGGACTTCAAGAAGAAATAATTAAGTGTTTTGAAAATATATAAATTATGATGCAATTTTCATTCCGTTTTGAATTAAGTGTAATAATGCAGGTAGTTATTTGCTTGTGTACAGTCGTTAATTATTTTTTGTCTTAATCTAGCTACAATATTTTTATAGTGTGCTTGCCAATCTGAAGGAAATTGAAAATAAATGCCAGGAATATTAAATGTATAAAAGGTACTCTTCTCTTCCTGAGAAACGCTGGACACCATTGCAAATGAGGCTTTAACATTGATGAGTGACGCATTAAGTGCATTTCAATACGTATTTTATTAGAGTTGTTTCGATACCATGTTTTCTGATACCGATACCCCGACACCAATGCCGATACTCCGACACCAATGCCCTTCCCTCTTGCTCGTTTCTAAGCTCGAAGTTTTCAACATATTTTGATGTCCGTCACAATGTGTCAGGTGCTTGTCTACATTTCACGCGTAAAAAAACACGATAAACAAAAAACAGTTGTGTCCGCTAGTGTCAAGTATTTAATGACCACAGAGACAGACTTAATAAGTTTTACCAATAGTCCATACAGACGGTAATTGCATACGCCGGCTTTCAACTTTTATCAACTCTGTCTCTTTTCACTGCTCGTTTGTAGTAATGTATTGTTCCTCTGATTTATTTATGTTTTTATGCGGATCTTATTGCAGCTCTCTGCCGCTTGGAAGATAAATACTTTACAATAGTTACAGGCTGCAATATTTATTTCCAGAGGCGTAGTTACGTTTTTTCATGCCAGATGGTAATAATAACAGTCAACCAAAAAAAATTCCAAACACACACACGCAAGATTAAAGAACACAACAGCCGCAAGAGGTCAACGTAAATATTCGAAAAGGTATCAATTGTAGTTCGCAATATTGTCACCCGGAGCACAGCGAAATGAAAATTTTTACTTGCGTCCATGATATATACATCTATGAAGTCCAGCCATTTATTTGTAAACAGATGTAAGCGAGCCGTCATGAGTAACGTGATATAAAATCTGTGGTGTTCGCCTTTATCCAGGTCTTTTTGTTGGCTTAAAATTCCGTAAAAAACGGCAGGGCTGATTAATATTGTAAAACGTACCACACCATATAATTTAGTGTCCAAAGAAAGCCATAACCTGATTTAATTGTCTATTACAGATACTAATGTATCGACCCAATACCACACCCGATACAGAAACCTTTAAAAAAGAAGTATCGGCCGATACCAATACAAAGCATACTCTATATTTTATAATACAATACTTGTATTGAATTATTGAGATATGTTTTTTCATCCAGTATTTAAGATATGCCCACTGTTCATTACAGGCAATCAACTCATTATACTTAAGTATGAAAATAAAGTATTTTTTTAGGTTAGGTTTTACTTTTTGAGGAGAGTGGTCCACATGTTTTCCCGCATGCTGAATTTTTCCAGTAGGTCCCATGAAAAACTAATAATAGAGGTTTCACTGTAATTAATTATTAGTTTACAGTTTAAAAAACTACAANCAGTAGGTCCCATGAAAAACTAATAATAGAGGTTTCACTGTAATTAATTATTAGTTTACAGTTTAAAAAAATACAATACATTTTGTAATAAGTTTACATCAGACCTCCTTCCTAAGTGCATTTATAAAAATTAACCTGTATTTTTTTACCCCACTGCAATAAATATATGAGTGGGAAAAGAAAAACTAAATTTTTTCTTGAGTGGGCTCTTTGTTTTAAGAGCAAAATCCATTTTGAAATATTTATAAATAATATAATAAAATCACTACCATAGTCATAACCTACAATGAAAAATACAACAGAATCAGGCGTTAGGATTTAATATACTAGTGTTCACTAGTAGACTGCAGATAGCAATGTTATGTTCACAGTCTGTAGTTTGTAATTCTTTGCAAATAAAATAGGCAACATGCGCCTTGTGCCAGTGTTGCACCTACTAAAAAGTATTACTTCTGAAGCTGCGTTTTGATTATATAGGATTTTTAGTTAACAAAAATAGTTACTTGAAGATTTTGTCTAAATAAATGATCATGTATTTTTGTAATTTACTTTTTACCAACTTCAAAGCTTACAAATTACCAAAGACAAATAACTAAACTGCCGCTATGTTAGTTTTGCAGAATTTAAACATAAAATATGCACAAAACGGTACTAACTGTAATAAACGAATGCACGTGACACTTGAAATAACTACTTTGAGAAGTTGCCAGATGACGTAAAAACAATGGAGGCATTACGCACTCGCGTCATTTGGTTCCGGTACCGATTCTACTATTTAAATATCAGTTCTATTTTGAATACTTGCCTTATACTTGCAACTTCATTAAACCAATGCAGGTAAAATTCATTAAATGTTTTATTTAACCTATGGAAGAATTGAACAATAACAAAGTGTGAAGACAAGATTTAATGTATACAGATAAACTTGTTGTATTAAATTTATTTAAGGTTAGTAAATATGTAACAAATTATTCTTTTTTTACATTAATATGTGGTGATTGTGATATGTTTGGAAAATAAGTAACTCGCGGCGCTAAAAGCCAAAACACTGTGGAGTGCTGTATGATAATGGTAACCTATGGTCATTAAAAGTACATCAACTGTGGTAAGCGGCCGGCTTCCTTTTTTTTTTTTTGCTTATTTTATGCAGTGACCTGCTGGTTTTTTTTGCCTTGGTGGGATGTGACACCTCTAAAAAAAAGTCTCCTCTTCCTTCTCCCCCCTCCACAAATTTTATTTATACTTTGGCTTACATGGAGACAAAGACGGCTTGGAGGAATGTATCGGACAGCTAGCAGTGTTGCTTACTGGAGAGGACTGAGTGATAAAGAGAGAGAAGGGAGAGGAGTGATGATGTAAGAGCGAGACATGAGATAACAGACTTTTCCCCTACACTTCCTTCTAAACATCACCAAACAGTTTAAGACTACCACTATTTTTTTTTCTTGTATAGCGCGCGCCCCAAAAAGTTTTTCCTTTATTTTGGGGGAAAAAAGGGTGTGCTATATGCAAGTAAATACGGTAGTTATTTTTGTAATGACAGAGTTTTGCCATTGCTGTGTAAAAACGAGAACCAAGCAGTTGTTAACCTAAAACCGATTCAGAGTCAAACCTCAAGAACCAGTATAAATTGGAACCGAAAAACCGAACCGACCCATCCCTATTTTTAAGTGAAAATAACATAATGCTGATTTTTATGCAATCAACAATACGTATTTATTTTTCGTATTTTTGTATATTTATTACAAGCTATTCCTGTACATTTCGACTATTTTATTAAACTTGCATTTTGCCTATTTATATCAGAGTGACATAACTGGCCTCATGTTTAGATTTTAGGAGAATCCAATAACATGTTAACGCAAGCTGGCAGCACCAAACATTTAACTTCTACTGTATTAAAAAATATTATATATCTTTCCTGAGATACATTACTAGCTTTCCCGAATCCTCCTATTTAAAAAAATGATCTTTCACAAAATCAATAATGTCGAAACTTGTGATGACAACACATACCAGTTATTTTATTGGAACATCTGCAAATTTAAAACTACAGAGTATGTTCCAGTTGTGGTTTCCAGTTAATAAAATGCTTATGTGACATGATTTTGCCTTTAAAACCGGTGAAGTTATTGTTATTTACTTTCCAACAGCACGTCTTTACAGCCTACAGCATCAAGTCTTCACCATCTCCACTACCGTACTGAACCGACAATGTTTCTCTCATATAGCAATATTGCCATGAGATAAAAAAAAAAAAAGGCCCTCTAAACTAATTAAACAACATACATTTTTACAGAATCCACAATTAAGACAAGTTTTTAAATACTATAAATGGATCGGGCAAAATTCTGTAGTTATAGATCATTAATAATTAAGTACAGTTCATGTACTAAAATTATTTAACTTAGCTTAAACAAAAAAAAATTGTTCAATGCATCTTCAAAAAGTCACACACACAGGAATTTTCCGGTGACGTAAGTAGACAAACATTCATCCATCACAAACACCTTCACAAAACTCTTCTGTTCTGCAGTTCTTGGTGCGGTGGTAACTAACAGTGTAGCACAACTTAAAAAAAAATTCTCGTAAAGGTTCTCAAAATAGTACCCCAGTTGATTTTATAAAATCATAAAATCTTTCTAGTTGGAGTGAAATTCTCTCACTAGCGTACGACAATATACAAATTCTCCTTACGTTTAAGAATTCTTGTACGTTTAACAGGACTTGAGGACTGTACACCGGATGGGTTGCCTGCCTGACCTGGACAAGGGTCGTCTCGACAGTCGACACAAAACGTAAAAGGCAATAGCATTCTGTTAGGTGTGTTTTGTCACGGGCGAGTGGTCACGGCCATAAATATCTCTTGACAGGGTAAGAGCTGAAATTCATGCAGTAATTAAGGCTCTTTCCTTATGCTCAAATTTAGCACATTTTTTTCCTCCACTTTTAAAGGATTTCCCAGTTAATGGCCACCCTGTCGCTGCTCTGCGGTGCGTTATCTGTCTTCCCAACATGTCTGCAGCATGGTGCGACGTGCGAGTCTGGCTTGCTACCTCCCCTTACATGCCTGACGAGAGGGGAAGTGGTTACCTAGCAACCCGTGTAGTTGCTAGATATCTCTCTCTCGCTCTCTCCCCTCTCTTTGCCACTCAATCGTTCTTCCTTCCTCCCCATTTATGCCTTCAAGAGGGGAAGTAGTGGTCTAGCAAAAGAAAAAGCACGTCCTCTCTCTTTCGGCAGCACGCGCTTGCCTTCACATGCCGGACGCAGAGCAAATAAAGTACCACTGGCAAACTTAAAAATTTAATCTATCTGTCCCTTAAAATAGTTGCACCAATCATCACTTGTATTCCAAAGCAAATGTTTCGCCTGAAAAGGTTACGCAATACATTTTAACGAGGAATTATTATTTGCAAAGATGTTTTCTTTTGTGATTAAAGATAATTTTTCACCATAAAGTTGGTGTTTCATTACATCTGGCATAAAATCAACATGATTTTAAAACGTAATATTATTTTAACTCGATAAACATCATCTCAGCGAATAAAATGATATGCCCAGAAGCATATACTTGACCTCCCCTTGCTGCCAAAATTTTTTTGAACATTGAGCGACTTGTATTAACAAGCGTATAGGTCATTTTCACTAACTTCCTTCAAGGAAATCGGAGGATTTATATAATTTATTCCAATAGACACGCATCTTTTGAATAAATTTTTATCCTGTGTGGGCCTATTCAACACCTTTTGTCGTCTAGTTATGGGTAAGCACCGAGCCTGAGTGCAGTGCAACTCGCAACAGGGAAAATCAGAGGATGTGGTTTTGATTGATTAATTATTAACGACAGTGAAGAAATCAATTTTAATTGCCTTATTTATTCATTTCTGTCCAAAATTACAAGTTTTCTTTGCAGTGAAATATAATTAATTATAAAAGACAGACATTTGCCCCGTTTGCAGCAGCAACATATAGCAGCGTGGAGGGGTAAACCTCCTGCTGCCTCCCCATCACCGCCAGCCGCAGTGAACTCACTGCCCCATCGATAATCTCTACAAGTGCTCTCAGCTGAACAAGTGTGCATGCGACATAATTTGCCTTGCATTCTGTGTAATATTATTTTCCTTTTCAGAGGGTTTGAAAGTTTTAGGTTGGCTTGCATTTGGTGTCAAATTCCAATCAATTATATAAGGTATTTTAAATAGTATTAAAACTGTGATACTTCTTTTAAAAATGCCAATTTTTATTGTGTTTATAAGCTAAACTTTATTCACAGATAATTATACTCAAAATCAAGTCTAATAAGGTTGGAAATTGAATTTTATTGATGTAACTTTCAGAACCCTCATCTACTGAAATCCCGCATGTATGGAAATTTTTTGAGTCCCCTGAAAAACGGTAGATAAAAATTTGACTTATAATTACTTTTTAAAAATCACAATTTTTTTCATAGAAAAAGTAGCAAAAAAAAAAAATTATTATGATCTCTAAAGTGAAGAAATCTTTAAACATTTTCACATGTACAGTAAACTCTTGATTCTAAGACCTTTCATGGTTCCCAGGAAAAGAGTTATTTCAAAGGGGTTGTTATTTGAAAAACTTTTACGATTGAATTTGTTTCATGGAATCTCAAAAAAGGGTTGTTATTCTGAGATGTTCGTTATTTCAGAGGCCTTGGAACCAAGAATTGTTTACGCACGTGTATTTATTCACAAAAGAAACAATATTTTAAAAGGTAGGCATGTTCTCGTTAAAATTATTCCTTAGAACTGCCTGCATGAACAGAAATTACTCTCAAAATGCTAACATTATCTTTATTATAACAAAAAAACTTGAAGCTCAAACTTTCCAGTAGGCTCAATAGGGCTCTGCTCAAACTAAGCTCACAGACATCTAGGTAGATTTTTCTAAATTTTTTTCCTGTTTGTATAAGGCAATTAATCTCATCAAAATGTGAGAGAACACAGAGAACCCGTGGGCAGGTGGAATATAGGTCCGTGCACCGCAGCAGAACGGCAGTTCATTCTCAGCAGCTCGCTCAATCAGCTCGTGTTGCTGAAACTCTCTGCCAACTGCAACGTCTTCGCTTTCACAATCAACCCCCCAAGGAAGTCTTCAAGCCTCAACATGCACTACCCTTTTAGTAGTGCAACCCGAGCCCCTTTTGGATAAAAGCATCGAGTTAGTATAGCTACCTAGCCGCATCTGCTCTTGTCTAGTTTAGAACCAGGTCCCCTTCACCTGGTATTCGTAGTCTACTTCTGTTTCAGTTTCTGGTTAGTTAGGAGGTAGAATGGGTCACCATGTCTATTCTTCACGGAATAAATATGTTTTCTATCAAACCTACAAATACTAAAAAGACGGAGACAGTGACATTTACAAACCCAATTGCCAAACCTAGAGTAGGACTGCGGGCTCCCTTAAATGGGTGCACATACGCCACAAACACACCCATTAGACGGCCACCCATACTGTGCACCTTGTGGCAGCACCAGCTCCGCCCAAGGAATGGGCAAGAGTTCCGGCTGACCTCAGCAGCAACAGCAGCCGAGTCAGGAGCTACCCAGGGCCACGCCCAATGCAGGTAAAACAGTGGCTGTGTGCCAACCAGTAATACGGACAGCCAAATCCACAGCAGACTTTGTGCCGTGCCGTCAAGCCACGCACCCTAGTCTATACACCGGTCGAGGTGCGGTTAGCAGCCAGTATTTCATTTTTAAGTTCTTTTTCATCTAGTTAACGTCCTAATAGAAAAGAAAAAACCCAGATACTATACTGTAGATAAAGAAGAAATTGTTTTGTGTACAGCCCCACAAAAATATTCTTAAAATAATGATTAGGGAGGTGGGGGAGGCGCTACACACAAGTAAATACAGTAGTATTTACAGTAATGCTAAGCATGTTTTTAATGGTACATGGTGCTTCATTCTTATGTTACTGGTGAATGGTATTTCTCAACTTTCGATAAATTATGCAAGAAATAAAAAGCCTACATGATATACATATTCCATTTTAAGCAANATGCTTCATTCTTATGTTACTGGTAAATGGTATTTCTCAACTTTCGATAAATTATGCAAGAAATAAAAAGCCTACATGATATACATATTCCATTTTAAGCAAAATAAGAATTACTTTCCAAGAAAAAATAACACTGATTTTCAGCAAAAACACTACATCTTTTAAGCAAAAACAACACCACCGTTTTCAGTTCTCTACTCATCAAATATAGACCTCTTTCATTTTAAACAGAAATGGGTAGAAAACATGTACTGATGTAAAAACTCACCTGAGAATCACTCTCGTCCACAATTTCCTCATCACTCAAGATAGGTTCAAATGGCTCAACATCAAGACTGGGCTCATCCTGGGCAATAGGAGAATCAACTGGCGTGGCGAGGGGCGTGGAAGAAGCCTTAGCCGGCATCAAGTCTTGCGTAGGGGTGCCACCACCCTGGGGCAGTTGCGGAGGCGTGGCCTTGGCGTCCTGCTCAGGCGTTCCAACATCTTCTCTGGTTCCTGCAACTATCACAGTCCCAACCTCTGGCTCGGCGGTCACCTTCGTCGCACCCGGAGAAGAGTCGCCCTCTGCTTCTGGGATCTCCCCCTCCGAGATGGATTCCACATCACCCGGAGACAGAGACTCAAACTTCTGCCGACTGGGCGAGCACACTTCTGCAATGGGACCAGCGTAATGCCTTTGGCCTCACTACACAGCCCTAACCGTGCGTTTTGTGCACACTCATGTACAACCCTGCCTGCCTGCCACTTCCCTAAATACATGCCTGAATATAACCATACTTTCACAAGAGCAATGCTTTTCTTTTTGCTATCACGACACAAGCATTGGCCACGACTCTTTGCATACTGCCACGCTTTGCACAAATTACAACAAAGAAACTCACTTTACAGCTCACCAACAGAACTGAGTGCATCTAAACTTTCGTCTGCCAAGAGTCGGACAGTTATGCAGGCAAGATACTTTTGAATCACTGCTCGCAACGGCTACTCGCATCACACAGTTTCGCGGCACAATTTCATGATTATCACCACACAATTTATTTTTGCCCTGCCCGGGGCAATGAAAACTTCTATCACTGAACACTATGTTCAGTCGTCACTATGCACCACCACTGCATTTGTTACCTGTAGTCATGGCACAATTTCAGCGCACAAGTGGTAGAAAGTATATTGCAATATTCTCAGGGTCTACATTGACCAGTTATAAAATGCAAGAAACTTCCATCATGTGGTTACAGTTTAAATTCATATACATCTACTGTAAAATATAGTGTTCAAAGAGTAAGAAAACCTAATTATTAAAATTTTTGTCTTAATATTTGATTTTGTTAGTACATATATTACTATGCATTTTCTTACTCCTTGAAACAATAAAGATGTTATAGCTTGTGCTTATATGTTATTAAACAAAACAAGCATAAACAATTAAAAAGAATTAAAGTATACAGTAAATATACCTGTTGTAGGTGCCTTGTCTCTCTAGTCTGTGTGTAACATAGAGTCAAAAGGCTGCCAGCCACCCAAGTATCACAATGCGGAGCCAGCGCCGAGACAAGACAACTGGCCTCCAGTCTGCATTACACACACTGACGATCAAGTCAACAACAAAGAAAGTACCTTTCTTCACTTCGACGCCAGCCTCACTTCTGCTCGGAGACCATCGCTGCTGTTGCTGGGAAGTTGGTGGTTCTACATCTTCCAAGGTGCCGTTGGGTGGGGGTGTGTGTGGCCTCTTCGGCGAAGAGTGTACCGGAGGAGATCGAGGCCTCTTCCTCTCGTCAGAAGGTGGCCAGGAACCATCCCTCTGTTTCTGGGCCAGTGGAGGGTGCAGACGACGCAGGCTGTGGCGCTGTTCCGGAGGCTCCGATGATCTGTCGTTCCACTGCTGCCGCTGGCTCACTCTGCTCGATGGTCGTTCTCGATCACGTTCCCAGGACAACTCTCTGTACTCACGATCCCTATCACGATCCCTGGACCTTTCTCTTTCTCTGTCATGGTCCCTATCATCTCTACTTCGAGTCCTTTCATCCCAATCTCTGTCTCTCTCTCTATCCCTCTCCCTACTACGGGAACGATAACCATCCCTATTACGATGCCTTTCTCTATCACGTTCCTTTCCTCGTTCTCGTTCCCAGGGTAGTTTCTCTTCCACCACAGTGCTGCCATCCCAAGGAAGATTCTCGTTTTCGTACGACGTGGCGATAGTATGTTGATCCTCCACCGGTGGAGGCTGCAAGATTGGCTGAAAAACAACAAAACAGTCTGAATACCATGTATCAAAATATCAAAACAAAAAGTGCCACTTATAGACAAGTAGGTATGAGAACAAATTAGACAAACTATTCTCTGAATATCAGAGAATGTAGTAAGCTAGTTATAACAAATTTCCTGCATAAAAGGTATTATTTTTATAATCATCCATTATTTCCAGCTGTAGACAGGGTCAGCTTTGCCAAATATCTGGCTGGGCCTTACACATAGTCGTTTTTAGTCTGGACTAAGGAAAGATCATCCTTCGACCACATTTTTTTGTATTCAGAGAACCATATTATTGCTAGTCTGGAGATCATCTTGCTTTAGTACTGACTAACCTTTATTCCGGACTTAAGGTAGGACTAATAACTCATTAAAGTAAAAAAGAAACATGGCAAATTTAAAATAAACAGGTTTGCCAATATTACATTTAAGTGAAAACTACGACAAAAAATTCATTTAAAGCAGATTCTGTCAATCCGTTGAAGCAAAAATATGCCAATTTAATGGAATAAATGTACTGTGAATGATATTTCAAAGCAATATTTAGAGATGGGTCCAAACCCCATTTTGCAGATATTACTGATACCGATACTTGTGGCCCATCCCGCAGATAGTGCCGATATAAATCATTTCATTTGTGTGTCTGAGTAACATTAAAATACCCCCAAACTTAACTTGTTTTGTTTCCTTCCATGTCATATTAAAATTAACATACAAATAAGTACGCAAACGTACAGGCTCATTTTTTCATATTTGGCCACCCGGTCCAACTTTACTTCACGCATCCACTATTTGCACTAGAAGCAAAGAGAAATTGTGATTTTCCCCCCCAGGAAGTACGACAAATGTTTACCCAGTATTTTTACTGCAATGCATTATTTCAAATGTATTTGTTATAAACATTCGTAGGCCTAACTATCATGATGAACGACGATGCAAAAAAGAATGATGCGTATGTAATTATATGATCAAGAGATTTATCTTCTTATAATAAATAAAATTATATCTTTTGTTCTAGTAACCACTGGTAAATTAAAAATGGAAACTGGTATTTAAATCTCGTTAATTGTGTATTCACAAATTGGATTGTTGAGGTAAGTAGAAACGTAATAAAAGTTGTTTACAAACTCTATCTTCACTTCGGAACATCCTGCAGTAGTGTCAACCCACCACAAACAGAGTAGAAAACTATGGAATTGTAGGGCACAGATGTGATCAANGATTTAAATCTCGTTAATTGTGTATTCACAAATTGGATTGTTGAGGTAAGTAGAAACGTAATAAAAGTTGTTTACAAACTCTATCTTCACTTTGGAACATCCTGCAGTAGTGTCAACCCACCACAAACAGAGTAGAAAACTATGGAATTGTAGGGCACAGATGTGATCAAGATGGCATCATGACCTTAATCGCAAGCATGTATTTCGTGCTACGTGCTCTCAACTGCTTTGATGGCCAACATTTTTGGGTAGGGTCCCACTTTTACGGTAAATAAAATGAGCTGATTTCATCATAAACATTTACCATTTTGCCAAAAAATATTTTCATTTAATCAAATTTTATTGCAAAAAATGCATGCATTTTTATTAGAATCGCAGTGATTTTTGTGTACTTTATCGAGACATTTAAAACTCCCCAAGAAAATTCACTAGCATTTGAGATTTACAAGCTTTCACATCACCCACATACCTACAGCTTTTGTTCATTTGTAGGTAACAATATTTTAATTAAATCCCGTCCAGTTCAATACTACTCTTGGCAATATGGAAATTTCACAAATTTGCTTCCAATGTAGTTGTCCTTAATTTTTAATGCCCACCATCACTATAAATCATTGTGCATACGACACGGCAGTAGTTGAGCACAAATGCATATATTTTTTTCCACCCACTCAATGTTTACACTGGAATTTAGCACTTTGGTGTGTGTGTGTGTCTGNAATGTTTACACTGGAATTTAGCACTTTGGTGTGTGTGTGTGTGTGTGTGTGTCTCTCTCTCTCTCTATCTCTCACACACACACACACACACAGAGAGAGAAAGAGAGATATATATAGAATCATACATGAAACAATAATATTTCGACCTTACTNCCATCACTATAAATCATTGTGCATACGACACGGCAGTAGTTGAGCACAAATGCATATATTTTTTTCCACCCACTCTATGTTTACACTGGAATTTAGCACTTTGGCGTGTGTGTGTGTCTCTCTCTCTCTCTCTCTCTCTCTCACACACACACACACAGAGAGAGAAAGAGAGATATATATAGAATCATACATGAAACAATAATATTTCGACCTTACTNCACACACACACACACAGAGAGAGAAAGAGAGATATATATAGAATCATACATGAAACAATAATATTTCGACCTTACTACTACTGTAATCAATTTATGAAAATTTCTCGTGGTGTGATAAAATTTTGTTTTATAGTCAACATGATCACCATGCAAGTATATGATGTAAATCAAAGATAATGCTGTATAAAAAAACGCAAAACTGTGGTTTTAAATACACTTAAATAATCAATTCCGTCAATGTTTCACGAATACGGGAATTATTACAGAATTCTGTGAATAAACACAATTTCTCAGTATTTCGTATTATTTTGCGGTAAGTCAAAATTTCTATGCCCTATTCATGGGTAATGTTTTGTTCATGATGAAAAACAAAAACATTCTTGAAGTTCACTAAAACATCTTGACGTTCACTAAAACAGTACCTATTGACAAAGGAAATAATACAGGGTTCACAGTGAAATGTACGCGTCTTACGTCCAGCCAATCACAAACTACTTCAAATAAATTAATTTTTGTAATAATTTAAAAGAAAATAAAACTATTAGAAATACAAGTTCACGTTTAAAGTTTCGCCGATTTGTACCATTCCATACCCCCCCCCCCGGGCTTTACTATCAGACACATTTTCTTGATAGTGCACCGTGTCATGCTGCAAATGATATATCAACATACGGTGTGCGAGCCATGGATCAATAAACAGTTGACGTTTAAGTGATAGAAAATGCACGACAATGAATATTATAGCTGTAAAACATTTTTTTACAAATGAATTAACCACCTCAAAAGCAGATACCAGTATTATAAGTAGAATTACATTTTATTTTATGAATTTCACCAGTTAAGGCTATATAAAGTTAAATATATAGCAACAACCAAAGCCAGCCATATCTGTTTCCGTTAAGTAATTTCAAAACACGTGTTAATAAAACGTAAAAATAAAATTAAGAAAATAGTTTTGTCAATTGCAAAAACAAAAATACTTTGTTTGTGAAAACATGTCCCCCAAGATAACCAAGTAATTTACATGATATTAAATAATTTGGGTTGATGAAATGATTTGGATGGACCATGGCTTAAAGGAATTCCATTTTGGAATTCCCTGATTTTTCCCTTTTTTCCAGGCAGAATCTTACTACTTTCCCAGACCTGTTTTCAGGACCAAAACCTTCCAAATACAATATTTTACCACCTCTGACAGAACAAATATGCTACCAGTGAAGTTGAATTAAATTACACTGCAATAGACTAATAGAGCAGGGCCAACATTTTATTCAGCCCATCAATATTTCTTGAGATACACGGTATTGACATTACACGAGTGCCCGTTACAAACACACAGATACTTTATTATGTATTTATAGACCCTATGGTACTTGGCAAAGATGTATTATTGCCAGTTCACCAACTTAAAAATTGAAATTTTAAAAAGCATTTGCTTATAATTACACTACCCTGTATTCCCACAACAGCTTTTGCAGAGTAGCATTATTTACATTTACCCTGATGCCGATGAAAATTCCCTGACATTTCCCTGTCACACGAAATTCCCTGACTTTTCCCTGTGTGTGTACACCCTGGATTATAACTGATACCAATTTTGGGTTTATCAGCCGATGTATCAATATATCTGCCCATCTCTAAATATAATCATAATACAGTACATCAATGTTACGCTATGGCAAAGACTTTCAAATTTCCATGTCAATCAAATGCCTCCTCTGAAAACATATTCTTACCAGACATGACATTAATACTTTTAAAAAGAATTTTAGTACAAACTAGTGATGGGCCGATTCCATTTTTTACAGGTTCTGGTTCTTGGTTTGGTTCTGAAAAATCAGCTCTCAGTTCTTAGAAAAATAAGAACTCCAATTTGTTTTTGGTGGCTCACCTTATTTACAGTTGTTGCATTACTTTTTGGCTGTTGTGTGTAGCAATGTTAATGATTGGGTTAAAATAAAAGTATTGCGGCATTACAAATAATCAAGTTTATAAGAAATCTTTAAAAAAATTGACACGTAGGCTTACATGTTTATAAATTGCAGATCTAAAGTCTGCTTGCAAAAATAGCATAGAAAATAACTGACTTGTCCAAAGCAAGGATTTACCTAATAAATTCACACACTACTACGTACTTAGGTTAATAACAAGGTTCATACTCTTTACATAGTAAAAATGTTTCTACAATGAAGTTGCAGAAACCAGTTTGTTTTTGTTTTCTTGGAAATATGGAAATGACACAAATTTGCTTCCACTACAGTTGTCTTTATTTATGTCCTCCACTATAACTAAATCACAGCGCATACAGCACTGCAGTGTTTAAGCACATGTCTTTTCCCGCCCACTCAATGTTTATATCGCAGTTTTGCACTTTGGTCAGTTTATAGAAAAACCCTCACTTTCAAACTCCTGAGTACGATCTACAACAGTAAATATTTTTGGCATTCTTCACAGGTTTTGCGACATAAGCAGCCAACTACAATCACTAACCTCGCTCAATAGTTGCAAATGCCGTATTTGCNTCTTCACAGGTTTTGCGACATAAGCAGCCAACTACAATCACTAACCTCGCTCAATAGTTGCAAATGCCGTATTTGATAGTTGTCAAAAACCTAACCACAAAGCACAGAAGATGAGTCAAGTGTTTACAAACACTTTGCGAATATTTACTGCATAATTATTACATTCCACAAAAAAATATATTCTTGTGTGTCACATATACGTACTATTTACTTTTGGCATATCACCAACATTTTTGGTTAGAGATGTTTGTTTAAAAATAAAATACACGTGGNCAACATTTTTGGTTAGAGATGTTTGTTTAAAAATAAAATACACGTAGGCATGATTCTGCCCGTGGATGAGCGCCATAACGATCGGCTCGATATATATTGAATTGTATGTGCAACGATAATCTTTCGACCTTGCTACCCATTGATCTACGACTCGTTCATGTGACAAAATTTTGTTCGGTTTTTATAGTCAACGTGATCCCCACACAAATAGTTTTGTTATCTGCACATATGCAAAGTAAATGAGAGAGAGTGCTGTATAACAAATGGAAAATTATAAAACATCATGTTTGCAAGAGTCTCCATAGGAAACAAATCCGCACTGTTGGTTTACACTTCCGCAATTTTGTCGATGTTTCGGTAATACGAGAATTAAAACTGGAATGATGTTGGCGCTAGTGTCGGTGATGCTTGAAATATTGGAACCAAGCACATGCCACTGTTACATTTATGGAACTTCATTATCAATGATTCAACAGTTTTTTTAACCAAAAATTCTATCAGTACGTAAACATTATTTTGAGAGACTTTTTTGTTTTTAACAAATATATTCCGTAAGTTATTTTACGTTAATATGGTATAGAGTGGTCTATTTATTTTTGTTGAAAATGTATATAGTATGTTATGCTTACACAGCATTTTCATTGGGACTTTAGGAGACTATGTTTTGGTTAAAGAACCGACTTTGAAATCTATGTTCAGGTTCTGAAGGCCAAGAACTGGTGGAACTGAGAACAGACACTCGGCTCCAACTTATCTCTACTACAAACCCTATTTTTAATACATATTTAGTAAGAGTATAGTCCTCTGATATATGTATCTGTAGCTCAATGATAACATTGTGGCTTGATGTGCGCAATAGTGCAAGTTTGAATCTCGCCTGGTTGAAACTTTTTTTAACTACCTATTTTATAATGTATTTTTGTTTTGTATTTAGCACTAAAATACAATTTATCATCATTATACAGGCAGCACTGGCATATAAAAATTAAACCAGCCCATACGTGTAATTCACTACTATGTGCTACGAAAGATTAACAAATCAACATGGAATAATAAAATTCTCAGTATATTAAAAATTCTTTATTTTGCAATTAAGTAAAAAATATTAAAGGAAATAAGTGATTTCGTTAACATTTACTTACCGCTGGAACAAATAGTCATAATAAATTTTTTTTTTGAAAAAGTGAGTTTTCAAACTGCAGTTCACATCTACTACTCTACAGTCACACACACTTCTGACTTAACAAATAAAAAATTACTGACCATTAAAACATAGATGAAATATTGAACAAGTTGCAGTTTATGGGAAATTTGGTAATTAGGTAAAGAAACAATCTCCGTTTGAAATGACTGAAGCTACTTTTAATGTGTAGTGACAAATGTGACTTTTCTTTTCTTAGTACAGCTTTCATTTGAGACGAGAATCTGCAATGCGCAGGACATCTGGCAACAGTGCGATTCGATTATTCCTCAACTAAAGTTAGTCCTACTGTAGTCGGGGTTTATAAATACAATATAGTTAGACCACCCTTAATCCGGAATATAGTTAGACCAACTCCCTCCGAGGAAGATGCTCTCTGGATCATCTTTGAACTAAGATCCGACTATGAATAGGGCCCTCTGTATTTCCTCCTATCTCAAAATAGTTTTCAATTTATCAATAAATATATCACCATTAAGAATTACGTAATCCATTTACAACTTACACTCACTTTAAAATGTCTTACTGCTCTTATACTACATTTTCTAAAACCTAGCTAGCTATCACAAGCAGTACAGTAATGAAGACTAGTTTTTGAAGCCTTAACTCACTCGAGATTGCTGAGACCATTCGTCGTACTGCGAATACTCTGAAGTTGGAGCATGGTACGTTTCTGAAGGATATGAATTTGAGTAAGGGTCTACAGGGGTTAGCGTCGGATCTATGTAACCCTGTTCCACAGGGGGCACCACCAACTCTGGTCCTGGCACCTGCAATCAAAATCACAACACTCAACACTGCATCCACAACCGAGTGAAAATCTTGTGAACATAACATTTTGAGGAATCTATACACATATAAAAAATAACCTATCTACCACGTAACTTAATGGGATCCAACAATTTTTTTTTTTTCATTTTGGCAGGTTTTTGTTTTAGACACACGAAGTGACAGTAAAACACAAAAGTGAAACTTTTAAAAAATAAAGATATTTTACTGAACATTTAATTGTTTTATTTGTCCTGCGGTCCCTTTATACCATTCCTTAAGAATTTAGTCTAATTTTTTATTGCGTTTTTCCACACTTAAACCATTCCACTAACTGTTTTGGAAGCACAACTTCATAAGCTTCTATCATTTTCATCTTGTCCCTAAGCCACAGGGTTTTATGCTTTGGGATTTCAGGCACGACAAACTGGAGTACTGCAACACCCCTTAACACAAATGAACTGATAAAACCTCACAAACNACATTTAATTGTTTTATTTGTCCTGCGGTCCCTTTATACCATTCCTTAAGAATTTAGTCTAATTTTTTATTGCGTTTTTCCACACTTAAACCATTCCACTAACTGTTTTGGAAGCACAACTTCATAAGCTTCTATCATTTTCATCTTGTCCCTAAGCCACAGGGTTTTATGCTTTGGGATTTCAGGCACGACAAACTGGAGTACTGCAACACCCCTTAACACAAATTAACTGATAAAACCTCACAAACAACCAAACATCTAACATTGGACACAGCCACATAACAAAACAGCTGAGCAGTTGTGTGCAAGATGAATAATTCCTCAACACAGATAAAAAATTATTATGTACACACATTCACTTTTTTTTCGTCACAATTGGCAAACATTAAGTGAATTTTTGAAGCAAAGTGTACATGCCAGGTCAAGAGTAATTATTTCCGTGTCACAAAACTCCTGAGAGATGTTTGCTTGAAGAAACTTGCAGCCCCATAAACTGCCACATGTTCCAATTTTTTCTCCCACTGAACAGCCCTGACGTACCTTAGCTCAACTAGTGATATGGAAGCCTGCATCAAGAACTGCTTTTATTAGTGTATGATCTCAGGTTGCGTGAGTGAGTGTAAACGAACTAGCCCTCGGATGAAACCTGAGAATCTAGTAGTTTGAGATCACTGAAAGCGCGTGTTTTTTCTGAGCTCCCCCACATCCATTGTTATATAGCATCCCAGAAGGACCAGTGCAGCGGTATTAGGGTGCTATGAATAAAGATTAGGCCATTACGCAAAGACCATAATCACACTACAGTCGGTTCACGAATGGAAGAAACTTTTGAAAATCAACCTTTGAAAAAACACCCTAGCCGTTAGCGACATGCATATAAAATTACAAACAGCGGCGAGCGCGGATACAGTTATGCCGTTAGGTTGCCAACACAAAGAGAGGAAATAGTTCCAAAGTTTTAACGTAATTGTTAATTTATCGCTTACAAATGGGTGTCCAAAAGAATTGGATCTTATTATGCCAATTATTAATGACGTGATACTAATATATTTAGATTTCAACGTTTCTCGCATAGTCACATGATTACGCTCAAGGTTAAAGTAACGCAACCATTTGTTTACTAACCTTCGTAGTCCTTGTGTTGTTGACACACGTGGCAGAGAATTTGTGCAATTATCTCGTTTAACCTATAATAATTCATTTATTTGTCTTGTTTTACTAATATCCGCTCTTTATTATTTGGTTTTTAATAACGTATGATTTTAATTTGTGCTCACTTTCAGTTCTAATTTCTTTTGTTTTTATGTGTTTCGTGCACGTGTCTTTCCTTTGCCACTTTATTCTAACGTTGCAGTATTTGCACATAAGAATTGTTTTCACATTGTCGAAGACGTAGAATCCTTCACTCGCAAACTCTGCCGTCCTGTCGAAAACCGTCACAACCATTTTTAAATAACGTTTTACAATTGTGCGAAACATCTGACTCAACTACCACGCCATTTTAACATCTGTAGCAATTTTGATCNTAAATAACGTTTTACAATTGTGCGAAACATCTGACTCAACTACCACGCCATTTTAACATCTGTAGCAATTTTGATCAATACCGATGATCTTGCCTTCAATGTACGAGAATTTATCGAAAGTCACCAACAATCAATTGTAAATAGACAACAACTATCGATTCATCAAAATACTCGCATTTTGTGTTTATGGAATGAAATGTTTTTTCGCTGGCATCGCATATTCTTTTGTGTGAAATTCTCAAGATTAAAAACTTTACGCTTGTGGAATATCCATTAATAATATATACATTACATGACTTTTATAATGGGTACGTGCATGTACGAACACATGTACACACACAGTGGAATGTAAACATTGCATGTAAACATTGCCATGTGACTGCCACATGGCAATGTTTGTTTACCTTTGGCGGAAGGATACGAAATGGGCTTGAAAGTAAATCTTTAGCAGGGCTTCAAGAAAGTCTCTTGCAGTCATGAACCGACTATACATTAACTTCAACATGGTGTCACTGAGCATATATACACACACACACACACACACACACATATACATCTCTGTCTCTATCTCTCTCTTGATACCACGTAGTGCAGCATGGCAGTACGTGGCATAGAATGACCACTTAACCACTACATTCTAAGCCTGTCACACAACTGTATGTCCAGTTTTTTTATACAGTTATGCTTACTGTGCATTCAGTTCGCAGTTAAGTGTGTACGAAAACCACTAAATGGGAAGGACATTTTTTAATAATCTTTTTAGAAGGATTTTATTTTCGAAAACACTGCACCTCAATTGAACTAAATAGGGAAAAACAAATATTTGCAATCACCTAATTTGCAACATGCATTACCAGCAACAATCGCATGGAACAAAGCTCTTACAATAAGTCTGCTGTAAAAAGTTGTACAGCTACAGCAGGTTGTCACACAACAAATCACTGGAAATAAAACAGAATTTGGATAAGACCAAGGCTCAAAATAGTAAATTGTTTACTTTGCAATATTGCCATACCTGAAATTCAATTTTACCCAGTTTAAGCTAAACATTCTGAAGCTTATGTTAATTCCAAGCAACAAACCACAGTGCTGGCCATTAAAATTGCAAAACCAAAGACGCACCTGAAGGATGCCACATTATTAGTGGAATGCGTAGAACAGTGTAGGACAATGACAAATTGTTGTTCAGCAGTGGTGCAGCACACATGCTAATGGCGGTATTTAAGGTTAGGGAGGTGTAGAGAAAAATTTTCCCGGACACTTGAGTGCACATATGGAGTGAGCATGCTGCATCAAAGAATATGGCAATCATACGAACAGGTTTCCACCTCCTACAGTGGGAGAATCATGGCCTATCGGGTTTGTAGATTATCTTATAATGAAATTGGTTCTCCCACTGGAAGAAATGCAATCAAAATGGAGAGAATATGGAATCAGTGGGTCGATGAGGGGCAGGTTGAGCGACACACAGAAAGTCAATGACCTCATTGCACCAATGAGTGCGAAGAGACATCCAGTGCACATGGTGATTACGGTCTATACAGCCGTATCAAAACCCTTGGTCAGGAGTTCAGGCATGTGGCAAATCAATGTACATCCACACGCACAGTTTGTCGCAGTCTGCAGCATCAGGGCATCATGTCCATTGGCCCATTTTTTGAGGATGCCACTGACTGCTCACCGCAGTGACTGCAATGGTGTGTGAAACATCGGGAAGGATAAATGGCACGCCATTGTCTTCTCCAACAAACCCCACTTCTACTTGCAGCTCCAACGATGGTTGCATCTATATCTGACAACACCAAGCGCATGCCTGGCAGTCCTGCATTATGCACCATCATACCGGCCCAGCACCTTGAGTTATGGCATTGGGTGCCACCAGATTCCAGTCTTGCTCTCGTCTAATCTGCATTGTTGGTACGCTGACCAGCAACCATCACATCATGGAGGTGTTGAAGTCTGTTGTTATCCCCAATGTGCCAAGTTGGCCTGGGACGCTGTACCAACAGGACAATGCACGACCACAAGTGGCACATATCGTCTAATGGTTCCTGGACAACCTTGGCCTGCCCGATCAGCGGATCTCTCATTCATCAAAAACGTGCGATCCATAGTTGAACAACGACTGGCCTGCCACAACAAATGGAATTTGGGCACGCCAGTCTTTTCCTCTCAATGCCGCATCGTGTAGCAGTGGTTATTGCTGCCTGTGGTAGAGCCACACAATACTGATTTCTCCACGTTCTGTACGTCACACAGAGCCACAAAAGTAATGTCACATGTGTATGATGAGTATTCTGTCCAATAAATCTGGTTGTGATAGATGATGCTCTCCTTGGTGTTTCAATTATAATGGCCAACAGTGTGTATCAAAACTTGACATTCATCTCTATGTGACGAAAGAAACTCCCTTATTGGATTCTCATCCCTGGTTAAGTCAAAATTAGAAAAGCTTTACATAAAACCACCATAAAATTAAATTGCACTTGCTGCCAGATACAGTACTTTCTACTGGATTATCATATAGCTGAATTTNATAATTATAAAACCACCATAAAATTAAATTGCACTTGCTGCCAGATACAGTACTTTCTACTGGATTATCATATAGCTGAATTTCTGGGGTTTGAACCCGAAAAGAATGAAATCAATTATTACCATGTTTACCAGTGTACCGCCCACCCCCATATAAGACCCACAAGACAAATTTTAAATATCCTTCCCAGGAAAAAACATTTTCACATATTCAGTTCTAAAAACACGTGTGCGTGTGTATGTATGTATGTATATTTATGAGTTACAAAACTAAGTATGGCATGAGCTATACAGTATTTACTACAAATAAATGCCCCNCAAGACAAATTTTAAATATCCTTCCCAGGAAAAAACATTTTCACATATTCAGTTCTAAAAACACGTGTGCGTGTGTATGTATGTATATTTATGAGTTACAAAACTAAGTATGGCATGAGCTATACAGTATTTACTACAAATAAATGCCCCAGGATAGTGAGTGAGTGAAGAGATTTGGGCGGGTCTCAACAGCGAGATCTTGAGAGCCAATGAGGCGAATATGGAGCAGCACCGGAAAGAAAGGGAGGGGGGAGATCCCGAGAAAACCCGCCAACCAGCGGCAGAACATCCGGGAGTGACCCAACCAGGGATTGAACTCGGTTCGCCACGGTGGGAGGCGAGCAGGCTAACCACTCATCCACCATAGGCCTCTCCCCAGGACAGACATATTTGAGATTTTAAGCAGTTTTTTTTCCTGGCAATGGACACTGCTGTGAGGGGGTGGAATTAGAATCAACAACACAAAAGAAAGCTATCACTCAACACTTAACAGGTACAGTCTGAGCAGGAGACACACAGAAATAATATTAAAACACAAAAGACCACTAATCTCTTGGCATGCCACATCTTCAGTGTAAGTAGGGATAAATATGGTAAACATGCCATTATTATGTCTAATGAAATTACAGTTAAAAAAAAGTTACTTGTCTATGGAAAACACGAAAACTTTAGACCGGAGGTAAAATAGCAAGTCTATGTTATGACAAATATCTTTCCAGTTAATTTTTCACCAAAACCTTGAACTACATGCAAGACCCCTCCACCCTATTTTTCAAAACTTTTTTTTCATAAATGTGCAGGTAGTACAAGAGTAAACATGGTAATTATTTTCACCTTATCTCCTACTATCAAGGTTTCAATTGATTATTTTTGGGTGCAAATGCAGGCCCATCAATTCTCACTCACCCAAAAACCTCACAACCAAGTAACTGATATTCTAAACCCACCTGTACGTGTTGCTGTACCCACTCGGGAGGTGTGATGACAGGGGCAGCGACAGGGTCTGGGCATGCTGCAGTGTTTGGCATGGGAACCTGCGAGGGCGCTAGCTCCTGCAGTGCTTTGGTCATGAGGCCATACACTGCCAGTGTGATGGTGGTGTACCAACCTCGTAACACCAGGCCATCTGTGAGGATCTGCCAAAAAACACAAACTTTCATACATCAAATAAATAGATATCCTTTTCAATACAGTCAACTCTCGACACTACAACCCCAGGAATAATGACCCCCTCGAAATATCAATAATTTTTTGAGGAACTGTTGAAAACTTCAGATATGATCTTACGAGTGCACATAGAGAGTCAATTCAGAGGAACCATTTGACTGTCATTTATGGATTGTAACATCTAGCACGTAACTTTTCAGCCAAGGCCATGCAAAAACCACCAAGTAAAACATTAATACAATTTTTCCGTATAGGGTTACGGTGGGCCAGAATCTATCCAAATTTACAAAAGACCCCTTCAAAGTAACAACCCTATCCCTATGAACCGTTCGCATGTGGGAATCATGCCGGACAATGCCACTGGTCGGCTGGTTTTCTCTGGGACTCTCATTTCCCTCGCCCTTGCATTCCGTTGCTGCTCCACACTTCTCACTTCACTCTCACCGACTCAAGAGCTCAATGTAAGAGCCGCTCAAATCTCTCCTCTCCACTCCTGGGAACAGTGAAAGTTAGTTTCGAGAGTTGACTGTAATTCATATAAAACTGAAGAAAATGCAATTGTGTTAGATCATATTTGCTAAGATTTTCATATTTCACAATTTATTCTGAGGTACAAGCTACTGTTTTCTACTGTGTGCTAATGTACCAGCTGCTGTAACAGATTGTTTATTCAGGCTGTGTGTCTGTGTAAAGTTAGTATCTCCTGTTTGTTTGCAATTTTATTTGATAATTAAAGTGTGATGCCTGCTTGAACTATGAATAAACTTTTATATAATGTTTTGTACATCTACACATTGATAAGTAGTATAATTTAAAATTATTTTGTTGTAATGGTTTTGATATTTTGAACACCAGGGAAGCATGCCCTTAGCTTTCAACATCTTCGGTTTAGTAAGTTTGCGACATCTCTGCACGACGTGGTCGTCTTGGTTGCTTTTTAAAATGACTTTAAGATCTTGATTTTACACAGCTATTTTAATTGCAGTGTCACTAGGTCATTGTAATGTTAAGGAAAACTTATGTGCAGCCATGGAACAGATACAACATAACTAATTTTAAACAACATAACTTAATTTTCCACCCCTACACTCAAACCTCTTAAATACACTTTGTACAGGTGGTGTATTTACTATTTACTGTAGTGTCTCCTTAGGCAAATAAAATGCAGCTGTTATTTGGCAAGTTGGAATGCTGTTTGAGTTAACTAGCACCAGTTTGATTTACTTTTTTATGCTGACCCTTTTAAGATGTTTAACCCTCAGAAGTTTAAATTTTTTGGTTACAGAAAAAATTAATAAAAGGGTTTCACTATTTTATTGTACGGCATTGGCATTTGGGTTGTGTTTACTGCATGGATGGGAATTTGAATTTCAAGGAATGTGACAAAGCAAATGTGTTAGAAATGGCGGTAACAGTTTACGACCATGAGAAAGAATTCTCGCACAAAGGATTTTACGGCTTCAACAATTTTAAAAAGACATTAATATGCAAATTTTGTAATGTGCGCATCTAGTGGGCTAGGAAGTACATGTTTGAAACACATTGACGACAGCGCTACTCACAAAAAGAACAAAGCGTTTGCACAGGAGGCAAAACTGTCAAGTCGCATCAACTTCAGGTGTTAAATACAAAATTTCACTAACTGACATAGTTTCCTGCACAAAGAAAGCAAAAGACAAGCAAGAGTGAGTGAAGAGATTTGGACGGCTCTTAACAGAGAGGTCTTGAGAGCCGATGACAAACAAGAATTTGTGATGTCAACAGTTCACAAGTTCATGGAAGACAATGTTACACTACAGAAAATTGATCACCCTAAATCAAAATATATAAAGAATAAGTACATTAAAAGCAGGCCTATTATGGAGGGGAGGAAAAAAAAAAANATCACCCTAAATCAAAATATATAAAGAATAAGTACATTAAAAGCAGGCCTATTATGGAGGGGAGGAAAAAAAAAAAATATGATTTGTAAATTCTAGCGCACACAAATTTATTTTGTACTAAAAATTACAACAGTTCAATTCCNAAAAAAAAAAATATGATTTGTAAATTCTAGCGCACACAAATTTATTTTGTACTAAAAATTACAACAGTTCAATTCCTACTAGGTCTTTTACTCCTCAAACTTTAATAGGCCCTAAGTTTGCATAATTGTTTTTATATCTCTGGAAAGGTCTTTGAATTCTGATCAGTAGGATACTTCCTAGGGTTACATTTCTCTACGACTTGCCTACAACTAGTAGGCTATGAGATGCTTACCTCAATACACGAGGAAGAAAAGAAGATGAAGCATGCCATCAAGGAAAAGCATGTTTCTATTCTTTACGATGAAACCACAGACCAAAACAAACAGCACGTGTTTTCCAGTGCTCATCAAGGCTCTTGAATGCGACGATAGTTCCGTTCAGAAATTATGTAGCAGGTGTGGTGTTAAAAAAATGCAAATGTTACAGAATGCGGCCCAAGTGATTGTTTCGGTCATACATAAACTTAGCATTTTGTATGATAACCTTGTTTCCATCACTTCAGATTCTGCACGGTACCCGATTGAATGCATAAATGCTATTAGAATTCTAGTTTCTGAGGAACTTCTGCAAACATAATGCTGGGCACACAAAGACAACTTGACAAATTTTTGGGCTACTGAAATAAACTTAACGAATGCGTAACGCAAACTAAGCATGTTTTCATGAACACACAAATACATCTCTTTTCTGAAAGAAAAATACCCAGAAGATTAAGAAAAAGTGAAGCCCTTCCGAATGCCTGTCATTACTAGGTGGAACTCGTGGTTTAGGAGTGTAGAATACTGAGTGACCATTTGTGTGATTTGGTTGATTTTGTCAACACCTCCCAAGACGNCTCGTGGTTTAGGAGTGTAGAATACTGAGTGACCATTTGTGTGATTTGGTTGATTTTGTCAACACCTCCCAAGACGACAGCACCGCTATGAAATCTTTTCAAAATTTGTCCACATCAGATACCAAAATAATCCAATGCCTGCCAGGCTATATTTCTTGTAGAACACTTCACCAAGTGCTGCAACCTGTTGCAGTTGCGTTTGTCAGTCCCCTTAGCTCTCATGCTGGACACACAATTAAATGATTTGGCAAAATTATTTACTTTGTTGTGCGATGGATTTCCCCCCCTCCCCAAAATANGCTGGACACACAATTAAATGATTTGGCAAAATTATTTACTTTGTTGTGCGATGGATTTCCCCCCCTCCCCAAAATAATTCCAATATGCTAAAGACCATACCGAATCAGAGCAGGGACAGTTTAGCATCTCATTTTAAAGCTGTTGCTTCAAAATAATTTATTTCAGCAGTTCGTACACTTCTTGACCCAAGAAATGTAATTAATAGCACTCCTAGCGACATTTATGGTTTTTCTTTAATGTATACCACGTATGAAACAGCTTGCTCCAAGCCAGTACCTGGAAGCATACTCCTGTTTTAAGTGAAGACTGAAGCAGAGTCTGGTAAAGATGTAATGTACTGAATGTTTTGTTGTCTACGAGGTCAGACTTTCCATGTTTTGTGGAATGTTCAGTGCCGGCCGGCTATGTGGATTCCTGCCAGTAATGTTGACTGTGAACGAGGATTCTTGTTTTATGGAAACATTATGACTCACAGGAGGACAAGTATCTCTGCAGAAAATATGGAGCTGACGACTGCATTGGCTTTTACGTTAAGCTAATTTGCAATTGGCAATAGTTTAAAAACACCTCAGTTTAAAATTTCTCCGAAGTAATTTGCAGGAATAAAACTGTGTTGTCAATGTTTATTAAGTGCTTTTATTCCCCGCCAAACTTCAATAAAAAGAGCAGATTTTACAAATATACACGCAAACACATTTTTTTTAATTACAATTTTTTTTAAAAAGACTAAAAATTTACCAAAATCAACAAAATTTTTTTTTAACTAAATCCATTATTTATTTTCACCGTAAACAGGTGGCTCTACCAATGAGTGTAGGTACTTGAATAATTTTATTCTATTTTATTTCAAGTGCATATATACGAGGCAATTATGTATTTCAATGATGAAATTATACACACTACAGCTCTAGTCATGTCATAATAATAAATCAGCAGCAGCCTACCCAACATGACGCGCTATCACCAGAAATAGTCTCAAGGAGGGCAGGAGGAAGAGCACCTTAGCTTAAGGGGCACCACCTACTTGAAGCTTTTCAGCGTGTTTGAGGCAGGGAGGCATTGGGAGCAATTAAGGTGATGCTGACACGCGTACCTAGTGCCGTCACACTTCCGTGCAAGACGCTGAACTGGTGTGCAGTGTTTCGTCGTGATACATGTAACTATGTGATCAAGCAACAACCCTATTGTTTTATTAGTGGAAAGTCTGCAGCGAAGTTAAGCACAAGTTCCTTTAATAGATTTGCATGTTTATGGCCAGTATATTACAATATATAGCAGTGAGAAAAAGCTGTTTTTAGCTGTTGGAAGACTTGGTAACATCAACNTTATGGCCAGTATATTACAATATATAGCAGTGAGAAAAAGCTGTTTTTAGCTGTTGGAAGACTTGGTAACATCAATTATAATGTGCAGTATGTATTGAAAGTATCACGTGTACCTCATCTGAAGTGTTTTCTTTTTGTACATTGGTATATGTGAACTCATTTAGTGGTTTTGTCAAAAAAAGGTGAATTACATTTTGCAATGCAATTCAAGTGCCTGGTAGGCAGAACCGTTAAGGTTGTGAAACGACATTCCCTCCACCTTCAGAGTGGGGGCAACATTACCAGNCTATAATGTGCAGTATGTATTGAAAGTATCACGTGTACCTCATCTGAAGTGTTTTCTTTTTGTACATTGGTATATGTGAACTCATTTAGTGGTTTTATCAAAAAAAGGTGAATTACATTTTGCAATGCAATTAAAGTGCCTGGTAGGCAGAACCGTTAAGGTTGTGAAACGACATTCCCTCCACCTTCAGAGTGGGGGCAACATTACCAGGAGAGGGGTTGGAATACATTTACCCAACATTACAACTCTCTATACAGACTGGAAAAATCTTGGGGTCCCAAACGAGGCTGAACCGACCACAAAATGCATTGCCAGAAATTGAACTCTGCAGTGGTCATAAAGCTGCGGAGAGAATGAAAAGACAGAGGAGCCAACTATTGTCTAGTAGTACGTAAGACGAAGAAAACTACAGTAGGATTATAAAGAAACAAGTACAGTACATGAATTTTAATTTCAAACAAATGCTCTCAGGACCCTCATTAAGTAATCACCTGAAAATTACAAAACATTTCTTGTAACCATTTTTGTATATACCTCTCAACAATTCTGTACATAATGATAAATCAAAATTAAACCTCAAAAGGTACAAAAAAAAATATAAAATAATAATAAAAATAAAATGCAATTCTGTAACAAAAGCTGTACTCACTCTTCGCTCACATTCCAATTGAATGTTGACATTCTGTTTGTATTCCAAGCCACCCAGGCTCTCGAATGTGGATGCACCTGGCTTGTTCAGGTTATTTACAAAAAATTCTATTTCAAACTGTGATGGGTTTGTGGCTCTGCAAATAAACCAAAATGTTTACAAGTTACTCATAAAACTGCCATGCTTATTTCCAAGAAAATCCACAGGAGGTACTGCATTAATTATACAGCTACAATCCAAAATATTTGTTGCAGGAGGAGGGAGAAGACATTTGGCTTAAACTTCAAATTTATTTCACTAATAACTATAACAATTCATTACAGAGTCAACCATTTTTTAATGCCTCACACAGCACAATTTAAAAATTACACACCATCAAATCAATAACTCCTCACCTTAATTTATCCTGCAAGTTATTTTTTCTGCCATTTTTGCCTTAAAACATTTCCCATTACAAAAACTAATTTGATTAAAGGTTCACTATAAATTCTAACCAACTTCCCAGATATAACTATGCAAAGTAAAAGATAGTTCAGCACTTGCATATACACACAAACATTTTCCATGTTGCTACATATTGTGCGCATATCAGTACTGCTTCTAAACATACAACCAGAAATTAATACAAGCAAAATTTACAGCAATTTTTGGCAGAAACCTGCCACCATGTAAAAATATTTTCAAACCATGAGAGGTGTAAAACAGTAGAAAAAGTGAGCATAAATTATTATAGAAATGCATAGTAAAAACTGCATTACCACATTATACTAGAGTCAATTTAGTAAGTTTACCGAATTGGCTATTCAAGGTCCACAACTTAAAACCTGTAAGATGCTAATACAACAAAATAGCAAAAGACATGACGCAGGGGAACAAGCATCTGGAACACCGTAACACTATGTTTTGTATCACATAAAAATGTCGATGCTAAGCATAGCAAGCCTATTTTCTGACAGCACTACAAAGGGTTACTGCTTAACATCACAGTATTGTACATTATTTAGGGCGAAAAGAAAAAAAATATTAGTGTGGTCGCAAGTAATTTATTACAAAAAATTCCCTGTAATTTGTACAGTTTTTTCCCACTAAACTAAAAAATTCTATCGTTATACAACTACCTATTTACACATAAAATAAAAACCAACATTATGGTTAATATCACCTGATGGATTATCTGTTCTTAAACAGCATGAACATAAAGTAATTTAGAATTTCTGTCTTACCTATGTCAAACTTTTCCACTAAACTTTAATTTCTTGATAATAATCCCAACTTCTATCTACTGCTTGTAACTTTCTACGTTGAAACTGCCTAATGCTCGATTTCACACAAGGTTTTGCTCTTCGCTTAAAGCAATGCACTTACCATTAAATGAGAATACTACATCTATACTGAGTGCCAGATATCTGCAAGCTTGAGCAATGGAAAGGGGACGTCAGTCATGATTCCTGAAATCCATTAGATAGCCCAAAAAGAGGAAGAGGAAAGANAGAACAAATTAGAGCCTGCTTCATCATGTAAAGAACAGAAAACATTGTCCATCCATGGCAACAATTTTTTGCTCTTACACATTCAAATTTTTACAACCACTTGCTACCGTCGACAAGAGTACACCACCAATGCCTCTGCTTTCAATATTCACACCACTCAGATTTATTATTATTTCATAGATACTTTGAACTATGAAAATCAATTTACCTTTGTAATGCTGAACTACTTGAAGTTAATATTTCCCAATCAGTTTGTGCAAAAAACCTGGTGCTATGTTCTCAAGTTACTCGCTTCTTCTCCGTGCCCCCCTGCCCTAGAGATAGTGGTCGATGACAAGGCTGTTTGTACTATCATCCAGGCTCGCAGATACGTGGCACAGTGGCAGACAATATTCATTTACGTGTACTCAAATTTTATATTACCGTGCTCATGAATAAGGTTCTGCCAGAAAAATGGAATACCTCTTCAGACAGTGTGATAAGAAATACCAAGAAAATCATGGGGAGGGAAACACTTTAAAATCACAAGATTTCATAACACAACTTTCAATTTCCCCAAAATTTCTCTTATTAGGGATACAAAGTAACCAGATTTTGTAGGCCTGTGGCAACCTTCTGATATTATCTAACAAATAAACACACACACAAACAACAAAAAAATTGACGCTCCAACACATAAACCGGGAAATCATTTCTCAGATTTGTTTCGGAAAAATTTGAAACATACTAAAAAAACTTTTGCAAACTATACACACAAATTACAGACCAAACTCGACACAAATATTAAAGTCCTGATATTCAAGTACGTAAATAGTGAAGAATTTTCTAAACGTAAATGAAATTACACTCTGTTGAAATGAAAATTACATTCACGTGCAATACAAAAATATATGAATCAATGATAAAACTTTGAGACACATCATACATTAAATTCTCATTCCACAAACTTTCTTAATGTAACACCTGCTAATGGTTTCTATTTCTAAATACAAGTGTCCTTAAATGTAAAGTAATTACAATTTGTGATTGGTTTCAGGTAAAATGCTTGTCTTATTAGTAACCTACATTGAACCTATGTTGCTATTAATTTGACATTACCATTATTATAAAACTGGATGAATAAAAGAGCATACAGAAAATATTTATAAAAAATAAATAAAATAAAATAAATTAAAACCAAATCATTCTCCCATACACCAATTGCATTTGAAATTTAATGAAAGACTAAGGGAAAAAACTTCTGAATACAATTTCCCACCAAGTAACTTTTAAATATTTATAACCTCATTATAAAAGATTATTTATTTTAGAGGCTGTAGTTCTGCTACATTACAGCAAAGCTGCCTTATAAACGATGCCAAGAAATAAAGTGTCCTCAATCACCAAGAAAATTTGAGACACTGTAAAGCATTTAGTTAATTCTTGGAATAAAAACCAGATCACCACATCTCAATGCCCATGTTAGAAATAATTTATTTAAAAAAAGGGAGGGTTGTCGCCATTGAACAAGTGTAGTATTTGGAGTTGAGTTCGAGATGTTTTTGTTAGCGTTTAACAAGACCTTGAGTGGAATGGAGAGATTTGGGTAGCTCGTAACATACAGAGGTCTTGAGAGAAGATGAGGTTGAAGTGAGTTGAGTATGGAGCAGTGCTGGAATGCAAGGGTGGGGGAAACGGGACATCCCTGAGAAAACCTGCCTTCCAGTGCCATCTTCTGGCACAATTCCCGAATGTGAAAATTGGGGAGTCACCCCATCGGAAATTGAACCCAGTTCGCCTCGGTGGAAGTCGAGTAGTCTGACCACTACACCACCACAACCCCCACGAGGCCTTGAGTGCTGGCGAGGGTGAAATGAAGTGAAGATGGAGCAGCAGCGGGATATGAGGGCGGGGAAACTGGAGTGCCCCGACAGGGCTGCTACAGAATATCAACATTTAATTTCCCAGACTTTTCCAGGTTTCTAAGGTTTTCCATAAATGCGAAACAGTTTTGTACAACATAAAATGTACCCCAACAACTTAATGAGGCCGAGATGTGTGCTAGAGGCACATACCCGTCCATGCTGTTTGACGTACGCAGTGGAGTGACCGCAAGGCAGATGCTGTCCTCTCAGCTAGCCAACCTGACGGTAACCAACCAAATTCAACCTTAAACATTCATTATCCCGCGAGAGCGAGCTCAAGCTGCCAGATGACTGACGAGGCCTCACATTGCAGTCCATCTCACAGGACTCTTCAGCCCCCTAGTCAAGACATCAGGAGAAGCTCATACTAACACCATCTACATACGAGTGGGTCTGCCAGTGTCCCCAGGGATTAACCAGACGTGTCCCGCGAGCCATCAGCACCACATCTCCAATCACCAGACAGGGGCTCGCCGTCTACCCAGGAGCCCAAATTCAGCAGTCACCGAGGAACCGCAACTAGACGCCCTTTCCACTCGCTGCCCCGGTGCGAACCACAGTCTTAAACCAGCAAACGGCACCAACCGACCAACCCCGCTTAGACTCGGCCAAGATAAGCCTGTCACTGCATTCACCCCAACCATCAAGAGGCCACTCCTCACCCAACCAGGTTTTGTACCAAGCTAATGGCCTACCTGCCGTACGCTGCGCAAGGGATGAATTAAAGCCAAGCGCAATTGCAAACTCCATCTCACTGATTTGCTCACTACCGGGTGTCCCTGACCCGACGAACTGAAACCTTGCTACCATATGACTTTGCACAGTAACCACACAGCCATCATGCGTCAATCAAATAATTCTGTAACAATCCGAAAACAGTAGGGGAGGGGAAAAAAAAGGCTGTACCTCCTTATGACCAACTCTACCGTCACTAGGTTGATAGAGAATCTAAATTTACAGCACTCGCTGCCTTCTGATGCACGCAACTTTATCAATAATCACTCTGGCAGTATTCTTGCTACAGTGAAATCCAAATGAGTAAATAATGTACAGAAGTCCAAAATGCATTGGGTGAGTCAATTGCAGCAGCAGAGTACGGTTAGGTGAGAGCTCCTCCATGCAATTTTGTGTAGAAAAAAATTTAGTCGCATCAGTGGTATTTAACAGCACAGTACCAGAGTGAGATGTTATCAGTTTGGTATCTATAGTGTCAGCAAGCAATGTTATGTGATTTCCTTCCCTCCAGCAGCAAGTGTTCAGAAGAGCCCTCTCTACATTCCTCAAAGCTGAGCAAAGATTATTTTCTCATTTGAACGTTACTCTAGATACCAGTTATGAGAACATCTAGAAAGTAAAAACTATAATACAATAATAATTTCAATAAGAAAACATCTGTACTGTAAACGTACATAGCTTGGGCTTATTGACCTACATAGGCGGTATTGAGGCCCAGTTTTTGCATATCCTTATGTCATTTTTGACACCTATATACTGAGAAATGCAGTTACAGTTTCCTAGATCTATTCGTTGCCAGCAAAGCTCTTCCTTCACAAAAACTCCCTTAAATTGTATGAAAAAGCTGCAACTGCTAGCGCCAAGATTAAGTTTGAAGGCAAGTGCTCCAAACCTTCCAAATAAACTTTTGAAGCAGCTGTTGTGTGTTCCGTGACATGTGGCCCAACATTTTTTGATAATCAAATTGTCAGACAAAAAAAAATCCCAAGATTCTGAATGTATCTCCTTGTTAGTAATTCACAATGATTCAGAAGTCATGGCAACTATTGATTATCTCATGTAAATGACCATACACAGGAAATGTAATATGTACAGTTGAAAGTGTACGACAAGTACGTTTTAAAAGTGACGCCACATGGGGCATGGATGCAGGAATGTCCAGCAAGGAACCAATGTTTAATAGATTTATTCTCGTACATCTGTATACACTCATTTGAACGGATACATATTGTAGGTGTACAAGCTGTTTAACATCCTTCTAAGTAGTCTCCGAGGTTGTCCACAGTTCGTTGCCAGCGATGAGGCAGACAGAAAGTAACATCGGCTGCACAAGATCTGTCAATGTGCGCTACCTCTCGTCGAAATGCTGTGACAATGTCTTGTTTGTTGGCAAAGCGTTTACCACATAATGGCCTCTTCCCTTTGGGAATAAGATTGTAGTCACACAGACTAAAATCGGGAGAATAGAGAGGGTGTGGCAACACCTCCCGTCCCAACGCTGTAAACAAAGTGTAACGCTACCTGCTGTATGAGGTCTGTCTAGCATTGTCATATAAGACTATAGCGTCGCCCTCGTGTCTGCATGGTGATCCAGGATGATGCCTGGACTGTCGCTTCAATTCGGGTTCGTATTCTCGTGCCCACGTTTCATCAATTGCAATGATGCGGCTCAGCATGCCATTACCTTCACAGTGAAGGCGTTCCAGATTGATATGACATGTCTCCTAGCAAGTTCACTTCTCTACCTCAGTTAGGTGATTTAGCACACAGTAGGCACAAATCTTCCATACATTTAAGTCCCACCGTAGAATTTGACATACTGACAACGCAGGAATACTTGTATGCTGGGCTAATTCCAGAACGGTTCAGCGAGTGTCGTCCATTAGGCACTGATTGAACACAGCCACTCGTACGTCGTGGTCAGCTGACACAGTACGTCCACTACAAGGTAGGTCTTCTGATGACTCTCCTCCATGATTGAAGGCCTCTACCCACCTTGCCACTGTACGATAGGGTATAGCACGATTATCTAATGCTTCCCGTAGCTCTGCATGACATTTGCGTGCATTGCAGCAGCGGCGTACGGCTATCTTGATGTACGCATGCTGTTCGACTTTGGTTACGTCCATATCGCACCGCTGTCATCCGACAACTGACGTGGGGAACGTGCTCATGGCTGGACTGATGCACTCACATCCCATCTGACAGCAACAGCAGTTCCAACATGGGGTAGCACACATTGATGAACTGTGGACAACCTCGGAGACTACCATGAAGAGCTTGGGCTTGTACACATGTAAACAAATGAGTGTATACACAACGTACCAGAATAAATCAAACTATGATTCCAAGCAGTCATGCTTGTCTTTGTTCCTTGCCAGATATTCCTGCATCCTGTATTTAAAGCGTGCTTGTACACTTTTACCTGTACATAGTACATTTCCTGTGTTGGATCATTTTCGGGTGATAAAGAATAGTTGCCATAATTTCGGAATCAGCCCTCATATCTTTGCATCAATGGTATGACCATGGAGCATTACTCAGTAACGAGTAGACCATGCCTGTTCAAGAAGAAAACTGTCATCTTGTGAATAGAGAAGGTCCTCTTGGCCTTCTTTTGTTTGCAATGGGTTGCTTGTGCTTGGGCAGAGAGAAGGCAACCCATGTTTCATACCTGTCATGATGCGGGACAGAAAATTAACATAATTTGCATACTGTGCCAATTTGAATGCAGCTTAAATACAGGATTTTTTTGTGTTACACAGTAAGAACGTGGCACACACCTGTCACCCATATTTTGGTAGCTGAGATGACCGGTAATGGTCTAATGCATTATCGATAATATTGAAAGAAATGGAAAGAGAGTGTAACAATTGTGACATGCCAATCACACTGCAAGTTATCATTCATATTATGTAGGGATTCATACGTGGTTGGCCATGAAGTTCTCTGCAATGGATGTTAGCCATTCCACCCTTGAAACTCTGACACCATTATCTCAATGCTATTTCATCAATAACATAATTATGAACTGCGGTGACTTGTCAATGGATTTCACACGCTCAATTTTTATAACGGGCGAAAAACCAAATGATAGAACTCATTACACGCACTTTGAAGAATTTTTTGTCCTCAAGATTCATGTTGGCTGCCTACAAAAACACACAAATACCTGTACACAACCACTACAGCAAAGTAACTCCCACATTAAAATAACTATTTTTTTTATTAAGTATCAAACATTACCAAAGTAATTGCTGATAATGCCTCACACCATCTTAAGGGTATAAGCATCCACAAGATGGGTTCACTACAATTCACACCAGTTATTAGACAAAATTTCTATTCATTTTCATTACATCAACTGAAATTTAAAATATAATTACAAAATTATTATATTTGATTTACACAGCACTGTACCAGTATACTGTGACATTCAATTTTCGTTTCTAACACACACAGTAAGAAACTTTTTTTTTACTCAAAAGGAGTAGGAAAGATTTAATGCTGCATTTTTGTATAAAAGTATAAAACTACGGATATCGCACTGTCCTAGTCTTACTCTAGACCAAAACAACTACTGTAATGAAAAAAATGTTTTACAGTACATATAAGATTTTTTTTTACACATATTCTTGATAAATTTTATACTAATATACCATGAAATATTGCATTAATGTGTAAAATTATTCCCATATTGAGAATTTCGATCTCAACAGTTAAGAGGGTATTTACTATTTGCAACACATAATAACCACCACTTAATATAAAACTACAGTTTGAGCATACTGCACAGATCAAGGTGGCATAGTTTCAGATTGATCATCATTTATGATGCATGTAGCCAGGTAATGATTCAGACAAACAGCTTCCAACAACTCGTGCACTGAACATATGATTTGCGATATTTAAACAAACTGCACAGACACTATTGAATTACTGATGTCTTCAATAACTCACTGGAAAAAACAATGACATAACATTTTTTTTGCCAATGACTTCTGAATCATTGTGAATTACTAACAAGGAGATACATTCAGAATCTTAGGATGTTTTTTGTGTGACAATATGAGCATCAAAAAAATGTGTGGCCACATGTCACGGTACACACAACCACTCCAGCTGCTTCAAACTTAATCTTGGCACTAGCAGTTACAGCTTTTTCATACAATTTAAGGGAGTTTTTGTGAAGAAAGAGCTTTGCTGACAGCGAATAGATCTAGGAAACTGTAACTGCATTTCAATTGGAAATACAGTGCTATAATACAACATATGGTAATAATACTCCTATAATATCTATGTAGTACATGGTTAAATACAGTTTAGTACGAGTTAACTCGTTGCAAAATAAATGTAAGTATTACATACATACTGTAGTATGCCTACTGTAAATATGATCTCTAAATAATGGTATACGTATGAACAATGTTAAAAGTTCATATATATGTATGTACGTACTCACATTAAATCATGTAACACTAAAAGTTTAATGTTTTTTTTACAGTTCGGAAAAAGTCTGTACTGTTTTTTTGTTTGACAGACGACAATCTCGATTTCGCTCCAATGTTCCTCCATTTTCGAATCCACAAAATGTCCATTGGCGTAGACATAGAGCTTTGTTCAATATATTATAGGGCTATATCAAATGCATTCTTAGCATCTGCATGTGACACTCGAGTTTCAGGTTCGTTGCTTTTATCGTCGTCGTCATCTGTTCCACTTACGATTTCAATGATTTCGTCGTCTGTTAATTCATCCGCTGCCGTGCAATCAACGTCAGCTGTACTGATCCATTCATTTACGTCACGGGGCTCAACTTCTGGTTGTAAAATTTGCAAATCCCTCGACATTGCCGGCGTGTCTACATCTTGTTCGTCATCACTTATTCCTATTTCATCCTGGGATTCGCAATTTGTTTCTGGCGCTGTGCGATTCTGCTCTTTTTCAACTTCATTTTCATTGTTTTCGTGCATTGACGGCCACAATTTTTGGAGTGTGGATGCTGGCAATTCTTCCGAAGCTTCGGCTACTGCGTAGACATCTTTGATATTGATTGCTTTCATTGCCTCAAACAAGCTGCAGCCTTCTTCTGTTCTTTCTAAATTTGACCCAATGAATTTTCGACGATATCGCAGCTTTAGCCACTCGATCACCCCTTGGTCCATTGGTTGGATCAGAGATTTTACGTTTGTAGGAAGGAACAAAGCTTTTATTTGCCCTTTCTGCAGTTCGTTTTCAGATGGATGTGAAGGTGCATTGTCTAGTACTAAGATTGCACGTCGAGGAAGATTTTTTTTCCTTTACATGTTTTGTTACAACAGGAACAAATTGTTTGTAAAACCATTCTTTAAACAAGTCAGAGTCCATTCACGCTGATTTTTGATTTTGGTAGAAAACTGGTAATGATGCCATAATAATATTTTTAAAAGCTCTCGGCTTTTTAGCCTTTCCAATAAAAACAATGGCATTTTATGGCTGCCGCTAGCATTACTGCAAAGACCAATTGTTATCCTCTCTTTAGCGAGCTTAGCACCTTGTACGCACTCATTTTGCGCAGCAAGTGTTTCTGTAGAAAGCATCTTATAGTTCAAACCTGATTCATCAATGTTGTACACTTGGTCAGGTGTCAATTTTTGTTCTTTAATTATGTTTTAAAATTTTGGAATAAATTCAATAGAAGCTGTTTCACTTGCAGAGAGCTTCTCGCCGGAAATGATAACCTCCAAAATCCCGTGTCGTTTTTTCCAGCGGTGCAGCCAGCCTTCACTTGCTGTAAACGTTTCGTTGTCACTGTCTCCTCCCATTTTACCATATAAAACTAGCGCTTTTTCTTTTATGATCGGTCCAGATAATGGAGCCCCTTTCCTTCTCTCTTGTTGAAACCACACCCACAAGGCACTTTCTAACATTTCACACTTAGGCTTCTGCAAAGTTTTTCGTGTTTTTAGTCCTTTCTCATCAATTATCATTGCATGACATTCAATCTGTTTCCCATTTCTTTTCTAGTCCTTAATTGTTGTTATCCCAACTCCTATTTCACCCGCAATTTTTTGAACCGACTCACCTTTGTCTAACCTTTCAAGTACATTCAGATTCTCTGCTAAAGATAGCATAACGTGCTTACGTTTTTTAGTTTACATGATTTCTTTTGACGTTTAACACAAGCGATTTCCCGAATTATAACACAATACAGCGATGAAACGAAACTTACAAGCGCACCTGTCAACAGTCAGCTGTCTACTAAATAATATCGGCAATAATCCGTCACCAACAGGTCTAGACATGAACGGAGCAAGGCGCCTGAATTTAAACAAATGCAGACAACGGTATGGTCGGATTAAGCGAGGAGTCGAATCATCCGAGGTCGGATTAGCAGGGTTCTACTGTACATGCATCTGTGACATTCATAGCAAGTTGTTTATATAATCGTAAGTAGAATTTTTTAAATAAACTATTGTAAACATATACAGTTATATTTAGCAACTGAACTTTTAAAACTAATGTGAAAATGCATTAACAATTTTGACAAATGCCTGTATTTTTACTATACGTATTTTAAAATAATATTTTGAAGACACTTCAACAACAAAATTGTTTCAAGGGTGTAAAGGCATGTAAAACAACCAGTAAAGTGTGGGAACACTTTCTCCATCAATGATAGAAGATCCAAAATATGATGTTTGCAAACAATGTGCGAGAAAGATATCACGTGGCAGCAAAAGTCGCACAACCAGTGCTATGAAGAAACACTCAAGTTGCATCCATACGCACGAGTGTGATATACCAAGAGCACACAAGAACATGAAGAAATTGTTGATTATCCTGGTTCAGAGCAGGAACAATTACGTTCAAATGACAAGAGATATTGATTTTGTTACGAAAAGTGAATTGAAGGACGAACAAAGAGATAAGTGTGCTTGCCTATCACAACCAACTTTAAAAAATGTTTATGGAGAAATATGAAAATTTCAAGCCAGATAACCCAAGCAGTGAAAGAATTACTGGCTTAATAGGCGAAATGATTTGTTTAGACAATCAGCCATTGTCAGTGTTGTAGAACATGAAGACCATTCACTACGTACTTGGAACCTTGGTTCATTATGCAGACAAGGAAGAACATTGCTAACAAAATCATCACTGAAATGTATATTAAAACACTTGCAAGCGTTAAAAAAAACTGTTGAAGCATAATGTGTTTCAATGACAATGGATCCATATATAGACTTCGGCAGTAAACTAGGACTACCTGGGAATAACCATGCATTTCACTGACAGAAATTTTGTCGCCACACACATTTGTACTGAGGTCGTGCCATTTCCTGAAATCTTACATCCAGCACAAAAAAAAACTTCTGGGCTGGAATGTGTGTGTAGGAAAGTGTGTATTGTTGTGCACGACAATGCGGGAAAGGTTGAGGCTGCATTGACTGTCAACTTTGAATCATGACCCATGTTTGGTGCATATTCTTCAGTTAATTGTCAAGGATGCCATTATAAACAGCAAAATAATAGCTGTTGTAACTGGCACATGTCGACGCACAGTTAGGCGCTAGCATTCAGCTCACGCGACAAAAATACTGAAACAGGCACAGTAAACCGTTTGGGCACCTCCTCACAGAGTAATACAAGATGAACCAAAACGTTGGAATTTAACGCTTTGTATGTTGGAAGGGCTGTTTAAGCAGAAAGGAGATCTTGCCCTCGCAGAAAACGAACTTTCTCTTCCAACGGAACTGTTGGCAAATCAGTGGGAGGTCATGGGGAGTATAATAACCATTTGGAAAAGTCTCTGACCAGGCTACTCAGCAAGCGAGTAAAGCTTCAGCCACTGTCTCTGAGGTAATACCAATTATCAACACATTCAGTTCAGGCTACTAAAAATAATCTGTATGCATTGAGTCCACTTCTTGACCCCAGATTCAAAGGAGCTGCCTTCACAAGCAAGGTAAATTTAGAAACTGCAGTGTCCTTTCTTATTGCAGAATCAAATTACCTACAAGATGACAATCATCCAGGGACAGTGACCGAACATAAAGTGATTTATGTAGTTCTCGGTTTGTATCTTACTTTGTTTTTTCTAACGCATCCATTAGTCTTTATTCTTATTACTAAACAACTTACAAATGTTGAATGCCTGTCCTATCTCAAGTCTGTGCTCAAGCGTGATCCAGTCCCGACACTGATGGAGACAAACTTCCAGGTGGCATGGACGATATTAGATGCCACAACGACTTCTAATAATAAGTCATCACACTGATGTGCTCGACATCACCAGACGTATGCTTAAACTCCCCCACATCGGTGTAAACGTTGCAGTTGCCGGTGAAGCAGCGGGACCTCTAGCTGGCTCCCATTGAGAGGAAGCTCGATGCTGCCTTGCAGAAGCAATGGGAAATACAACTCCCAGGTGATAAACTCCCTAGTCTTGAACACTTCACATGATTTTCAGATTTATAGAGTAAAATTTGTTTTGTCACATGGTAGGGGCATTTTGGGTAAGTCAAGTCTCCTCTACGTTTGTCGGTAGCACTGTCAAAGTTTTCTCTGTTTATGGTGCTTGGCAGCAAATCAATCAGCTGAAGAACAATTTAATGTAGTCAAAAATAAGGAATAAGTATAAACTGTCTTCGCGCTGGCGACCATGCGGTATTCTGTCAATCTAATTCTTCTTGTCGCGCAAGTGCATCTTGCCACCACACTTTATTAAATTTTGATACTACTCCACAGCCAACAGAACCTTCCCAGTACGACTCTCCTAAGCTTGCGAGTGAGGATGAAGCAGTGGAGGTCCTGCCCGACAAACAACCCCTGATGACCCTTCATGGTCCGGCCCAGGCAACTGCCTTGGTGGACGTCTGAGACTCCACTGGAAATTATCAGACTATAAGGGCACTTTTGGACTGCCGGCCAGGCTAGTTTTATGATTGAGCAGTGTCGACAATAGCTAGGTTGTGTGTGAACACGCTTCTCCACCAATTCAGGGAATTTCTTGTGCTTAGGTGAATGTAGCCAAGACATTTATTGGGTCTGTCCTGTTGGGCAGTATACACCAAATCTCCTCCAACTGAATGCATCTGAATTACCACAGATCACAAGTGATCTACCTGTGTTGTTGCCTGCACCTAATTGGAGCCACAGTGTTTATCTGCTTTGGCCAATCCTTCCTAGTGTTCCTGGCACCAGCGACATATTATTCTGTTTCCCTCATTTCTGCTTGGTAGGCGTGAAGGAGAGCATAGAACCAAAATTGCTGGTGGGACTGTACTCTGGTGGGTACTGATGGGAGTGGTTCAAGCACTGCCTGCTTTAGTGACTTGTGTAGCTAAGTTTTCTGCATCCCTAATCTTGGACACTATATTGAAGCAGTTCAAGTTGCATTAAACTCCTAATGGAGTAGCATGTAACCTGTTATGAGAAGACCTGTGCTGGAGATTCATCTGGATACTAAATGTGTATCTGCCTTTTCATGATGTTGTACTTATGCTGGACAAATATCTTTCACGTGCCATGAAATGTTTACAAGCCCTAGAGCGTAGCTTCCAACGAAACCATGAGCAAACACAACCAGTACTGTGACTTCTGCAGGATCACCTCTCTTCTGGTCACATGTCACCTGTTTCACAACTTGAAAAGGACTGGGATTGATATATCACACATCACCATGACACAGAGTACAACCACTACATTGTGTGTCGTCTTCCAATGCATATGCATACATAGCTGTGGTGTTGGTCTAAATGACATACTTATGGGACAAAAGCTATGAACTGATGTAATATTCTTGTGTGATTTTGGTGCAACCTCATTGTGTACACCGGTTTGTTCAATGGATGTACAGAAAGACTTGGGTGAATTCTGAAGATTAAGACTTCAGCCAATTCTGTGATAGTTTTCACCAACAAACCCAGTGACTCCCAGCTCTACACTGATCTATGGTGTATCTTCCGCTCCTTACTTGGCCATCCATACTATTCAACATTTAGTAAATGATAAAAACAATGGTTTCCTACTGCCAGTGCTGTGTTGAATTTAGATGCAAGCATTGACGATGTAGAGTCAGGTGCAGTCACTGTGGAAGATGCACTGGCCGGCCAGAAAGAACAGACTGAACTCAAGGCAGGCAGGTTCCAACTTTGCAAGTTTATGAGTAAACATCCAGCTACCACCACACATTGTAGCAGTCTGCTTCCATGTTGACTGATGTAGACTCCAGCAGTGTACGAAAGGTCTTAGGCAGTTGGAATCCCAACACAGATTACTTGTTGTACCAGATTCACACACATGAAGGTCCGGTCACTAAACAAGCTATTTAATGAGACAATGCTTGCAGCTTTGATCCATTGGGCTGGTTGGCACCAGTAATCATTGCAGCCAAGATTTTAATCCAGCGATTGTGGCTGATGAAATTTGGTTGGAATTAAGTCTTTCCAATACACACCCTTAAAGAGTGATAAACAAAGAATTACTTTCCACTGCTGTCTGGTGTCCAGATCCCACAATTTTACAGCTCGCTCGTGTACTGCACTTATAAACTACATGGGTTATGTGACAACTCTGAGGTAGCGTATGCTGCTGTTATGTATCTCCACACTGTGCAACCAGATGGAAGTACAGCTATCAATCTAGGGTTTGCTAAGTATATGATGGCCCCACTATGAACTCTCTTGATCCCATGCTTGGAACTGTGTGGAGCTGTAGTTTTGAAAAAGGTTTTAAAATGTGTGAATACCACAATGGAACAGGTTCTGATGATCGGCAGCAGGTGGGGATGGGCAGACTAAAATGTTGCAATTAGCTGGGTTGCCGGGTCGCCTTTACAGTTTGGAAGAACTTTGTGGCCAATCGGGTGTCTCATTCCTTTAGCTACTTCAGTAGATATGTGGCACCACACAGCATCAGAGGATAACCCAGCTGACTGCGCCTCCAGAGGCATTAGACCTTTTGAATTACTTTCATCTCTTGTGTTGGTTAGGCCCCAACTGGTAAGCTAGCCCAGAAACAGTGGCCACAATAACCTGCAACTTCTGGAGCCATAGGTGTAGAAAGTGCTCACCTTGAGGAAAAGTATTATCCTTGTAACTCATCCTCGTGGTGATCCTTTAGTAACACATACAGTACCTTTTCCAAATTGGTGCGGTCTATGGTATATATTCAACATTTTGTCCGTAACTGCTGTGGCACTCGGCAGACTTGTCCACTGCTACCTAATACTATTGAAAGAGAAATTGACTTGTGGCTGTTAAAGATATAACAGAAAGTGTTTGCGGAAAGACATTCAGCATTGAAGAATAATCAGCTTGTCAAGATTGTGTTGCAGAATCTTTCTCCATTTCGCTGTTCAAGCTCACCATTTGATCAGAAGCATTCGCCCTTGCTTCCTGGGTGGCATAAGTTTAATGCTCTGCTGATTCATCATGAACATAACCTGAAAAAACACCCTAGCATTCAAAATATCAGTACATTCTAAGGACCAGATTTTGAATATTAGGTGACAAGAGAGCAGTGAAATGTGTCTCGCATTGATGCCACAAGGGTTTTTTTTTGCCAAGTCTCCACCAATGAGCGACCCCCCTGTGACAAGAGTTCACCAAGTGAAGCCTTTTTCTACAGCTAGTGTTGAAAGCATACAGACCCTAATGACCAGTCTGTGTTAACACTGGGCCATTTCTTCATGATGGAGCCACTGACAGCTGTCCTCGAGACAGACCTCGCTTGCCTGCCTCTCGACCACCGCCTCCACTGGCGGAGAGAATACATCAAGATGTATGGAAGTGGTTGGACATTGAATATCTCCACACCACCCAGCGGCATCAGAAGTGGATAATGGGTACAACACAACACTCCTTCCGACAGAGGACTTGGTCCTCATCTGTGATGAACACATGCCTCCATCACAGTGGCACAGACGCAGTGGTTGAATTACATTCCAGGAATGATCAAATTACCAGGGTTGCTACTGTGCATTACCACACTAGGACTCTCTTGACGAGACCCCATCATAAAACTGCGCATTTTTCCAAGCTGTTTCAAATAAGACTAATTTAGGTGTGTGGGATGTTTGACTGTTTGTATGCCACCATTCCGGTGTTTAGACTTTTGCATGCCTGCTATCCGGATGGTGGCATGCCTTATGGTCACAGCTGGAACTAGTTCCTTGCTAGTCCTTTTTCTCACCAATTATGATGTTGTCATGCATGCTAATGGATGCAACATCGCTATAAATATTTTCTGGCTCTCAACAGCCATCCAGTGAACTTTTTTATTAATTTTTATTTTACCAGCCCTTCAAGTTTTACAATTAAGCAGGTTGTGTGAAATATAATTTCTACTTTGCTAGTAACATGTTCCAACTTCCATCAGGGATAGATGATACAATGAACAAGTAGCACAACAAAAAAAGGTTTGCAAGTACAGATACACATGCAAACCAGGCTCACCACAGTTACTACCCGCTTTCCAATTCTAGCTCCCATGAAATGCATTTCGCATGGAGATCTGCAAACACAAGAAACCAATCACTTTTAACATATTATTACACCTAATTAACTATACAGAAATAAAGAACCCAGTAAAAGAATGAACACTAAATCTGCCTAGGCTTACTATTTTAACTTGCACGTAAAATCTAATGTTCGGGAGTATGGATCCTGGAGTAGTATTAAAAAAATAATGAGTACATACATTGTGGGATGTAAAAAGCAAACAGTACTACTATTTTATGATAGCTTTACATACTTGCAGAACAATAACATACATACGACTTTCAAAATCAAACTCTAGATATAATAATCTTGATTTTCAGAGGACCTTCGGAAGTCCAGTTTAGGCTTCTTCTAGCCCATTGTTTATCCTTACAACAAATATAAAAATTGACACTGCCGTAGACCTTATGACAATCGAGTAATACTAAGCCAATTATGCCAATTTTCATTATAATGTAAATGTTATGATGATCTAACAATAACAATCTTAAAACTAAAAAGAATGATTCAAGATGCTAAAACTTTTAAATAGTGTTCCCCCACAGAAAAATGTTATAATTATCACACACCACGGATGAAAAGGGCATGTTCTCATTTTGTGTTTACTACAGCACTGCAGATAGTACAAAAACATAACAAAACACTAAATCCAAAGTTTAACATTATTATTGAGCAAAGCACAATTTTCCATGGTTTAAGGGCAAAGAAAAACTGACTTAAGAAAATTAATTACAGTAAACTCTCAAAACTACAACCTTTCACGGTTCTCAAAAAACCGATTGTTACTTCAGAGGAGAAGTTATTGGAATTATGACAGATTCGGACCAACCCACAAATCAAAATTGCGTAAAACTTTTACTTGTTTTTTTTAGCATGCCTTTAGCATCAAAATTACACATTTAGTTAAATACAGTGGAATGGTTCCCATGAATTGATTTGTAAGATCGAAACTGATGTATTTATTTTGATTGACACCGACTCCCAAAAAACTCTAACATTGCACAAATGTACAATTGTTTTAAAAGTGGAAACATGCTGTTTCAATTAAATATGAGAAATTGTACCACACACACACACATGCGCACGCACGCACACACACACAGCCCCTCCCCTTGCTNCAGCCCCTCCCCTAGCTGCGAGAAGAAAAAAAAAGAGCACCAAGCCACTTACGCGACAATGTACTCCATTGGCTTCTTGCAGGAAAATAAGAGGATTTATTATTTACCGTATTATCACTGGTCTTTTCCAGGCTTTATACATACCATAGAGGTGGTAAAAGGTGTAGTTACTTTAGCGTGCTGTTTGAAAGGAATCTGTAACCTTGCCAACACGACATGGGAGGGGAAGGCATCAGGCAGACATGCCCTCCCTCCGGCAACAGAACTGAACCACAAAGCATGAACAGCTTGCCTCGTTCATCTTGTACTTACTTTCATCAAGTATAGTTGATTGAGAGTTGACTATATTAATTATGGTTGTGTGTACAAGCTGTAAGTAAAACTTCTGTGAAAAGTTACACACTTCTACACTCCTTCCATTACTCAATTTTTTTAACCAAATTTTTTACAATTCTCCAAAAACAGGTTATTACTTCGAGAGGGTTGTCAGGAAAATCACTAAATTCCATTTTGGAATTTCTTGACTTTTCCCTGTTTTCCAGACAGAATCTTACTATTTTCAGGACAGAAACCTTCCAATAATAGCCCAGTCATATTAGGGGTTTCACCTCGGAATGAAAGATAATAAGCTGTAAATTGGTATAAGCCTTTGTTTTGTCGTTCTTAATGTCGTCTCAAAAGTCACCAATGTTATCGTGTCCGCGTCTTAAGATATTGAAGGTCAAAGGTCATAAAAATC
>NQII01003601.1:208661-239675 GCA_002778355.1 Clitarchus hookeri
CAATACTTGCAGTTTTTAAAGTTTGTAAACCACGTACGACATTCACAGAAACACCTTCTGAAAGTGACTTATCACATATAAAACACAAATCAGCCATAGCTCTTAAAACCGTACGTCCGTTGTTGCGAAGATACAATTTCTAACTAACGAATAATCTTGACAAAGAGAACGTGGCCTTGAATACAATAGAACATCTGTCCCGGCTATAAATAGAAAAGGTCATAGGGTAGGGACAAGTATTTCCAGGTATATAAGTATTAAAACATTTACACGTTTTAAAGAAAACGTATATAATGTCGTTTTAACTTAAAATATAACTAAAATATACATTCCAGAATTATTAATATACTATAGTTAAATATAAATAATTAAGTCACTTATTTTAATTAAATATAAATAATTTATAATTAGTACATAAATAATGGGCATTGTTTAATAATTATAATTTTTTAGTAAATAATTAACTTTATCCAACGTACTGATAACCGTAACTCACGCTTGACCTTGCATTAGACCATATATGACTGTGCGCGGCGCACTCTTTGCGGTCTACCGCAGAAACGGTTGATCGTATGAAAAAAAAGTTCAAACAGAAGTTGTAGAGAATTTTATATTCTACAACTTTTATAATAAGTGCAAATCTTATTTAAGCAATAAAAAGCGAGATATTCGCGAAAAACCGATTTTTATGACCTTTGACCTTCAATATCTTAAGACGCGGACACGATAACATTGGTGACTTTTGAGACAACATTAAGAACGACAAAACAAAGGCTTATACCAATTTACAGCTTATTATCTTTCATTCCGAGGTTGACCCCTTTTTTTACCTAATATGACTGGGCTATAACATATTGTTCCACCACTGACAAAACAAATATGCTATCAGTCAGGTCTTATTACTACGTTGCTTGGCGAAGATGTATCATTGCCAGTTCAGAAAATTAAAAATTGAAATTTTAAAACACACATGCTCACAGTCACATTATCCTGTACTCACACAACTAACAACTTAAGCTGAATGCAACTATTTACATTTTCCCTGACCCACGTGAAAATTACCTGACTTTCCCCTGTGGGTGTACACCCTGGCTGTTACTCCCGGGGTTGTGGTGATGAGAATTGACTATATTAATTATGGCTGTGTGTACAAGCTGTAACACTTTTGTTAAAAGTTTCACACTTCTACACTCCTTCCATTACTCGCCAATTAAAAACAAATGTCTCTACAAGTTTTAGCTAGCAATGTGGAAATCTCATCTCTCAAATATATACATATAAGATTTTTTTTTTACATTAAATGCCAATAGTTGTCAAATATGGGATGTAAAACAGAAATGGCAATATTGACCCACATTTCAGTGACAAAATTGAATCACTAGCTACAGAAAAACCTTGGTTTGACTAGACCCTGTACACAAGATGTCTTTGAATTTAAATGTTGACACTTTTCCTTTGCAGCTGTATTACACCAAGTTTGGTGTATGGACCTATTGTGTCCAACTCAATACATCAATACAAAATTTTATCTGAGGAAGCTTCCTGTAACACTGAAGTTTCTTACTGTACCCACAACATATAACAATCGTACACTGTAAATGCAAGTAAATCAAACTACTTATGGATACTTTCCACTATAGCATTTATTATAAATATTAAATTTTTCTCTGTACAAAGTAGATTACAATGCATAAATATGCATCTCTTCTGAATTTCCTGTTGCCACAAACAAATCACATAACATTTTTACTGACTAGAGGATTTTTGAAAATTACAATTTGATAACAAAACAAAATTAAACATGATTATAAGTATACCTTGTTAAAATGAAATCAAAGATAATGAGCACATAATAATAAGTAATATTTTAGAAGTGTAATAAGACACTCTAAAACCAGCAATTTAAATGAGGGAATAAAATTCTGCAATATAATACAATTAAGATAAAATAAATTTTAAAACCAATTAACATTTGTAAGATACAGCTGAATAACATTTACATTTGCAAGATGCAGCTGAATAACGAACAATAACTGCAGGCGTAGGTCCGTCACAAAAAAGTTTAGTTAAAAATATTTTGGGTAATACATGCTTGTGAAACTCTGAACCTAAACTACTACATAGTTAGTTGAAAGTATTATGGAAAGTATTTCAAATGAAACTAGTGCCTGGATGATAACAGTTAAAACCTCCTAATTCTTAAACCAAACAATTTTTTTTTACCAATTACCTGTGTGTAAGCTTGTTAAATACCTACTAATCAGGAAAACTAAAAAGAAGTCTTCTTTTAAGCTTTACCATAACTGAATAATGAAATGCTACATCATCTGTTAACAATCCCAATTTCATCGACAATATTTATGGTTGGCATCTGTCTTGCACTTAATTTTGTAATTTACGTGGATAATTAGTTTTATAATGTAGATTATTAATCAGTATGTAAAAATAATAATTTTTTTATTCCTTTAGACTGCCTACCCCCCCCAGGTTTAAGGCATTCCCACAAATGAGATACTAAGAACGGGATGCCACCAGATGGGCAACACTCGCTACACTCTAGGTTTCTTATGGCTGTTCTTTAACTCGGCCTGAACTTCTAGTGCACCAGGTATAATTACAGTAATGTTCCCCACCTGGAGGCAGTCTACTCCATTAATTCTCACATGCTGAACATTAGTCATTGAGAAACCACATCACAAAGTCTAATGCCAAATAAGGGTGAGAAACCCAAATATATATATATAAATATATATACATATATATATATATATATATATAAAAATTAGACTGCATTTTGCTGGAATAAACCAACCTAGAAACTCAGGGCCACATCTTAAATACTTCCAGTCATGTTACAATAAACTAGTCTTTAAGAGCCACATTCAAACCTAAGAATTGCCACTTCTGCAAAAATGCTTCTAGTTAAGTACTGGATAGCAGCACCGCTACACTCTATGAAAGATTTAACACAAACCACAAAATGCCACATGCACCTAATACAAGTCTATAATTACGCAATTTTTATTTCTCAATGGTTACTGTTTGCACCGATAATATAAACTGCATTATTGGCAAACTTTTTATGTAACAAGTTTAGTAAAATACTATAAAATGTAACTACAAAACCTCCCACACACTTAAATTATGACATTAAAATTAAAACAAAATTTTCCTTCCTTTCTGCAGCCCTTCATTGCCTTCTTCTCCTAAAAATATTCACCAATTTTTTTTTTAAATTACTGAAGTGGAACACATTCTTAGGAGAAAAAAAACCTATACATACCGCACTGCACTGAACACTGTAATGCTCACAATACACAGACAGATGTAAAGCGACGAACACTAGCACTTGCAAAGATGTAAGTACAATTAACGCTAAAAAATTATTAACACACTTCGCAACTTAAAATAGGAGTAGAATTTAAATGAAATATTTACGCGAGCATCTTCTCAACAGACGTCCTTACACCCACAACACACTGCACCAAGAAATGATGCCTTTCTCCCTGAACACTTCTTCAGTTCGCAAAGCACTTCGCTCTTGGGATGACAACTTCAGATGACGACTTACTTTCCGTTGGGTCGTCTTGCGATTTCATTGTCACCCTTCCTGCGCCGACTCGCCGCAAGTAGCATCGACCAACCAGATGCAACCCGAAGGAAGCAGGCAGAGCTATTGTGGAGGGTTGGCTGACCTGTAGCAGTACCATGTGAGCAAAGGACAGCGGTTAAGTGCCGCTGAAGTGTGCTGTAGCTGGAAGAGGAGGAAGTGGTGTGACCCAAAACACAGCATCTTTGGACTCGAGACAAATGTAGACTTCAGTTCTGAGACTGCAACATGCACAAGTGTGTTAGTCAGAAAACCTGCGCATGGTTCAAACAACATTCCTTTCCCTGCAAAGTACACAAAAAAACCTAATGATGCTTTGTGCAAATATTTCCACACAAGCAAACCTCTTCTCGTTCCGAGCGACAGCTAGTTACTGCCAACATTCACTCGCATTAATATTTTAACCTGCACCAATTAATGTATTAAAGGTCATACAGAAAATAATGTGTGAAAAATTTCAATTGATGAGAGAAAATTTAAGTGCATTACTTTGAAGCACTTAATAATCTTCTGTACACCGTTTTGTAATGTAACAATAAAGTGCATCCAAGATTAACTTTTTTTTACAGACAATTGTATGTGCAAAGCCTTTCAGGTTCATTGGATGATTACATTCTGTTAAACCACATTTATTAGAAAACTAGGTAATTTCCCAGGAGCAAGTGTGTTTTCAGCATTTTCTGCTTTTTTGTACCCCTTTAAATGGCTATATTGCTTGTAATTCCCTGTACACCACTTAGGTTAGTGCAAAGCTTTATGCACACTATCCAAACAAACCCATTTGTTTCAATATATCTACAGCAACATTAAAATAAGTGTGTAAATACGAGTAAATTTTTTTTTTAACATTATCACAGAAACCAGTGGTAGTGTCTTAGTGTCTATCTAACCACATGATAAAAGATGTGGACACGCACAATTTTTTTACTAGAAGCAGCTTAACACTGCTGGTTTTTCCTGTTATAACAATTTGAATGGCCAAAGTCAAATTTTTTTGTATGTTTTGGCGGTAGGCAAAACTAAATTTTTTTTTTCCTTTATAGACAAGTCAGAAAAATATGAATTTTCTGTACGCAACACACCGAGCTATGCATAATGTGAAATACTGTGCTCAATACACTGTTTCCAAAAATGATATAGATTGAGTGAAAAAAAAAAAAAAAAAAAANTATAACTAATAATGCTTGATTAACTAGGAGCCAGGGCTGTGCACAGCATAACTGAGTGGGAGACGGAAGAACATAAAATTTTACTCTCATCCCCACAACATTTATAATTAATTTCCAACTATTATACACACGACATTGTTCAACAAGAAGTAAACAATTCATTCTTGGTAGTTGCCAGGAGAAAATCACAGCTGCCACCAAAATGTTTCAATCTGCCTTTAAGTACGTGTGTATACTATTCACCAGAAAAAATTGCTCCCCACCCCTCCGACAATTTTTTTTCCAGGTAATACAATATACCAAATTTTTAAAGTTGATGCAAACAACGATTTCAGTAATTTTTCTCCTTGCAATCTTATGCATCCAAATGAGTATTCTTAAAAACTGCTACGACACTCCGCAGACCTTTTCAGAGTGAACAAATTGTAGTGTTCAAAAGATGCTGGTTATAATAAACAAAGTTTTTATTTTTAAAATATACATATGACACAATGACGTATATTTAAAAGTACAAATACGTACATCTATAATTAGTTTTTCTATCACTCTCAAATTTTTGTCCCTTGCACACAATTTTGCCTCCTTTCAGCAAGGTTTCCCCACCATCCTGCTAGTGTAATGAAAGTACAATGAAAAAGGTAGGGCGTGTGTGATAGGAGGATGAGAAGGTGGGTGTTTTGCACGTTGAAGAAAAATCAAAGATGAATTTGATACAAACAAAATCAAAATTAAAGTTCATAAACAGCTAAATGTCTTATTACCTCACAAACAGATTTCACAGGCACCATAGGATGCTGTGTGTAAATGATGCAGTATTCCAAGTTAGCCCTAAAGACACAGGGGAACTATTAGCACAGAACCATCCACTGACACTGCTGGTAAATGAATTTTAGAGAAATGTCATTGGTATCATTGATACCTCCTTTGGCCATACTGGCAAAACAGACTAAGTAACTGTTTCCNGGGGAACTATTAGCACAGAACCATCCACTGACACTGCTGGTAAATAAATTTTAGAGAAATGTCATTGGTATCATTGATACCTCCTTTGGCCATACTGGCAAAACAGACTAAGTAACTGTTTCCAGATACTGAACTAAGTACGAAACGTGCTGGCGTAGACAAAAAAAAGAAACTAGAAACCTGATCAAACAGTATTACCTCTGATGTCTGCAAATGTAGGAAAACTGCCACCCATTTATTCATGTCTGAAAATACAGCCAAATTAAAATTAATGAAGGGGCATATTTTGATAACAGATAGGATGGATGACGACATTTATAGTGGACCAGACGAAAATCACATGGAACTGTAGACCTGGAGCTCTTCTGAGGCAATGTTAGATGTAAACAGCTGAGGATTTTGATGGCTATCTTCTTCAAGAAAAGTAATTGATGGTCAAGCAGATATCATAAAAGGGAAAACACCACCAGTATAAAACATTAACACATAAACTCTAGGACTGTTTCTCAGATAATATTTTGTAGGAACATTGAGAAGAAATAGAACCAGATTCCATGCACAACAAGAGTCACACAATTGGCAGTTGGTGTTTTTATACGGTTTGGATTTTTAGTTTAGAATACAGAAAAAACTGTAATTATAAAAAATTGGTTGTGAATCTTACAAAATACGAGTTGGCACAGAGAGAAGGGGGTGGGAGGAAATGGAGGGCAGAGAGGGGGAATATAAAACATTCACTTGTCATCTCCTGCAGAAATAAAAAAAAACTTTCAAATTTAGACCATGCCTTGCATTTGAGTAAGTAAGCTGTATGTTGTATGATAAAGGAAATGTAGAACTTCATAGTTGGGGGCACTCCAAATAGTCCTAGGGCACTGCTTATACTCCAAACTGAAGTGAAGCCCTATCTTGGATAAAGGCATCGAAAGAGAATGACACTGTTAAGCAAAAGGAACTCTACGACACCTCTGTATTTGTGTTGCAGTAATTGTCCTCAGTTTGTAAACATGCCACAAAAGGCAAAATTAACACTTTTTATTAGGTTATCTATGATAATTTTACAAAATGCTTGTATCTATAAAATGATAGTAAAGATTTTTTTTGTTAAAACCAATATTTTGTACTCTTAAGAGAGCTTATTCACCCCCACAAATTGTATAACTGTACAGTTTCATAAGTAACAATCTCCTAATTTAAAGTCATAAAACCAGTTTTTAAGTTTTCTTCTGAATGGGGACACATGAACAGTACCTGAACAATTTTCATAAAACCTTCCACCAACTCTGCCACAAAAGTTTTTAACTAACGAGATTTGTCAAAATACCAATCAGCCAAAGCCATACTCACATCGATAAATTATTTGAATGAGAAGTGAATGAATGCCACACACTACCGATTTGTGCTCTCAGTTACAGCATTATCATACCATGCAAAGGCAGCAGCAAAGTGCAATATGGGTGCTGCTAATATATAGCTGAATTTTCAATTTTTCAGAGAGATATTATAATAATGTTATCATATGCATATCAATGACAACCAAATTATTTAAAAAGCCCCTTCTGCCGACACGTCTTTCACAGACATTTTCTAAGCAAAGACTCTACGTTGCAGTGATTCACAGGTGTTGCAAATACCACACTATGAAGTGGCACTGCCAACTTCAAATGCACCACTTTATAGGCTTGGCCAGTAGAAAAGTATAGGCCAAAAAAGGGAACTGGTGGATTTTTTTTTTTAAAACTACCCACTTAGGAATCACCAAACATGCAGAAATGACTGGGTCCATCCTTCACTTAGGATGCTGGCCTGGTATGTTACAACGACCCAACATCCCCACAGCACAACACATTCTTGTAACTCGGTCTGGCACAGTTCTATAGGAGTGACGACAGCCACCATGTCAAAGTCAGTGGTTCAATTAAATTTTTCATTTTTATTAACATGAAATTCATATAAATAAATAACACGCTTTAATTTTTTTTTTTAATGTTTTATAACAACAATATGAATAAAACCTTGATAATGTGATCAAAATTTTTAAGTTTTCCCCAAGTGATGTTATACACTCAACAAATACAAAACAGCAGATTTCATATTTCACAATTGGACTGTACAGAATTAATTACATCCTTTAATTACCTAATATCAGGAAAATTAACAATTCAAACTACTAATAAAATAAGGAAAATCACAAGTATCTCAGAAATACTTAGTAGTAGTTAATTTGCCGCATTACAAAAATTAATCGCAGAAAAACACATGCATACTGAAAAGACTGAGCAGAGTTAATCTGTTAGCTTTGCAGTGTCTTAGCAGTAAGTTGTGCAACGCACGATACTTGAAATGGTAGTTCATACAATATTCACGATTACATTAAATTGTTCTATCACTATAGCTCATAGAGATACGTTTCTTGAGACAGCAACCACCTGCACATCGCATAATGCTGGTTCACTTCAACGCTTCTCGCTCCAGCTTCTCGAGAAGAGTTGGGATAGTACATGACACAGTTAACTCCACTGCATACTCCCTGGCAGGCTTCTTGATACTACCAATGTTGGTCCTCCTGATGGAATGCGTCAAGATTGCAGCAAAATCATCATACTTGGGATACACCATATCTTAGCTGGCTAGAAGTTAATCATGGGTAAGAAAAAGCTTGCTTGTAAAATAATAATCAAGTTACTAGACAAGCATAACTTGGACCTCATTATCCCACCCATGGCCTTAACCTTCCAATACTGCTGATAAGCACTGAGATTATAGATTGGTTCGTTGTTCATCAATTGCACTGAATTAACAAGCAAATTTTTATTCTGGCCAGTAAACTAATACTTGTTCTAAAGTGTTAAAAAATAATTTGTCACAGTCTAGTTTAGTTACACCTATTGACATTGCAATACAAATAAAATTATGCAGAACTGAAAAGTAGTTATATGTATAAAAATACACAATTAATACTAATCTTATTTTAATTATTTTTTTAAACTTTCAAATGAGGTAGTATTTTTAAAGAAGAAGTTCTAGTAAAATCCAATGTTCTCAGTAACCAATACAGCTATATGCAATGCAAGGTGCCACACAGCAGGATAAGTAAATGCCAGCCAGCCATAATATTCATCAGCAGTATCGGAGCATCTACCAACAATACCAATACCAATGAAGGAAACAATCAGTACTGGAATGCTATTTAGCATACACCACATGCTACTCTAGGGATCAACACCCTGTACAAGTTAAAAAGTACAGTAATTACACCAGAAACATTATGCTAATTAAACAAGAGGCTACACATTCCAAGGCGAAAGTGCCAAGTAGCAGGTTTCGCATGGCAGGTGATCCACTATTGGGATGATGTCTGTCCAAATTAGAACATGGTACTGAACCATTAACTTTTCTCAAAAACACCTACAAATAAAAATTTGGCCGCATGACACAAGTCATAGACAACACAACATAATTACAGATATTAGCAAACAACAACAGTCACGTGTCCTGTGAGCATCAGAAAGATTCATAAGAGTTAATTGCTTGCTTCCTGGTCATTTGCTCAGCAGGCCGATACACCACCTTGTGCATATGACGTCACTAATCTCAACAACTTAAGAATAGATTTCCTTGTAGCATTTAGCACACAGAATTTAGGCTGTTTGAGGAAAAATATGCACTTCTGAAAAACCTGCATAGTTTCTAATTCACTCTTGCTGCAGACCCTTTTGCTACATGCCTATACTAACATCATATGACTCTCCAATATTTACATAAACTGTTCAGATGTCTGATGTATACACAAACTCAACAAAAAGCAACAGTAAAAAATTTTTAGTGAACAATAAAATATACAGTAAAGCCCTTTTTAACCATATTCGGTTCATCCAAAACCCAAGTCAACTAAAACCATATCACAAAATATTTTGAAAATGAATTGTTTACATATAGGCATAATGTCGGCAAATGTGTGTCAATAACTCAACAGACGACATGCCTGCAGGCAACACGTTGCTGAGTGCATCGCAGGAAGTTAGTGACTAATCACTCCTCCCTCAAACATTTTTGTCTTTTCAAAAATATGGTGTGTTGAAGTTTAGTATTGTCTGAATTCGTACAGTGTGAGTCTTGAACCAGCCCATTTAGAATTTTTACACTTACTGTGGTGTTGAATATGTAGTGGCGGCCGGCAGTTGAAACAAACTCCGTGCGATGGATGTAGTCAGCTTCACCCCCCTCTCAAACCTCTTTTAACCATATTTTTTTCCAGTGTATGGGTAGATATTTCATCCCACCCTTCCCCATCCAAAAAAAAAAAGTGATTTAATGGGCCACTATGTGGCCGTCTACGCATAGTGAAGCTATTTTGTAAAAAAAATGTTTGCCTTCTAAAACTACACTGATCAGTAATAAATTTATCTTGTAAACTTAACTGTATGTCAAATAACTTAACTTACAAACTTTTTTCTATTGAATATCTAATCTAATGACTGGTTTCATTTAGTGATTTTACCACTATTCCAAGTTATTCTCCGGGACAAAAATAGCATAACGCAACATTTTTGCCCATACTAAGTTACAATTCATTTTTTATTCAGTTGAGATAAGATGAAAATTTTTTTAAGATAGTTATAAAGAAAAAGCCCAATGTAATTTTAAAATCTGACTGGGTTCATGAAAAGCTAGAAAACGTGTTTGGGTCATTATGTGTGTGTTAATAATGATAAGAACAATTTTAATACTCTGCCACCAATTTCAAAACTCATCTACACATTGAAGATGCAGCGGAATTTAAAATTATCACAATTCACGCCACACATTTGAAATCATCTAATGGTAGCACACTCACCCAAATATTAATAACAGCACTTTAAAACTTATCACTTTTTCAAAAACGGTCCGTTCATTTTGCCATTTATCCTCCTATTCCCAAGAAATTGGCCCCATTTTGTCAGGTAGGCGATGAAAGTTTGTTTTGTTTCAGCTCAAATTCAAGACAAAAGTTATTTTTATCTAACAATTCAAAATCTAAATAATTTGAGCCTCCATACTGTACACAAAATTTGGTCGGCTTATGCTTTAAAGTTAACCATCACACGTGGTTATGATGTTCAAACGTTTCTCGAATCTAAGCAATAAGTGTCAATACATAATTATCTCACACAAAGCTGGATTTTTGTGTGTAAGCTATTTCTAAAAAAACCTGCTGTGTAATGTTCCGTTTGCAAGCTAGTAGCTATACTAAATTATTATAATTAAAACAAATATGTTTACACCATTTTTTTTTTCCAAAGATGTAATAATATGCAGGATAATCGAGGTTTACTACTGAAATGCAATGTAAATAATTGCATTTTAAATGCAAACCAGAATTAGAGCATAAATAGTGCTAACAGGTATAGAAAAAAGTTTTTTTGGAATCTTTACTATCACTTTTCTATCTTTCTCATATACCTAGCAGCAGTGAGCAATGAATAATTAATTTGCTGGCATTTAGCATTATTAACTCTACACTATTACACTACAAGTACACATAATGATTTAACATTTTTTATGATCTACTTTCCATTGCAAAGTGTAGTAACAGCGTAACTTAAATATAAATCTTCAATACTGAAAAAGTGTTAACTAATTACAGGCATTAGTTGAATTCCAGAACATAAATTGCACTTTGGGATGAGATTTCTGAACATACTTGTAATGACGCAGTATTCTTAATTCTCCGGACACGTGTTTCATTTATTTTGCTTTGGTAAGCTTCGTAATATTTTTATCGGGTTTGAAATTAAAAGCCGTGGTGGTTTGTTTTACTGTGATAGTTTGTTTATCTGGCATAGGTTTGCTGTTTTACGTTTATCAGGCGTCCAGTTGCAGTTTCGAAAGTTGGAGTTTTTGTTAAGCGTCAACATTAGATTAGCTTTTTTCAGACTGCGTCAACAGTTTTAGTTCCTACGGTACAGTTTCGATAACGTGTGGAGCGCGTGCGTGGCAGCCCGCGCCAGACCCTTATCTGGGGAGAGGGGGCGATAGGCAGCACAAGTATACGTGTGCCTGTCGCCTTCCGGCAGTGGATATCGAGAGTTGAATCAAGCCAGTCGACTGAAGTGAGTTGTCATCCAGGGCTCGCCTAGGCCGCGTCGGGCTTAGCGCTAACCCCGACACTGGCAAATTAGAACTTACTAGATTATTTCTCCGCCGGCGTGGGAGGTCGCTGCATTTGCTATTTCTTCAGGAAAGTTTTTAAGAATTGAAATAATTTGTAAAACAACTGTGGCTCTGTTCTGCAAGTGTCTATCTGTGAACGGTTCGTACTCTGCATACCTGAACTTCGTATGTGAACTGATAAGTAAAAGTATGGAACAAAACCAAAACCGGAACTTGATTTTATTTCTTATATAATTGGCGTCCGTTTTAAAGAGTCTCATGTTACTTCATCTTGAGCTAGTCGAGTGGTAGTCGGCAACTTAAAGCCGGCTGTAACTGTGCTCGTGCCACGTTACATACTTCACAACACTTGTTTAATCGTCACAACGATTAACTGCATAGACTTCATGTTCGGCTACAACAATATGGACAGATGCGAAGGATTAAAATGCTTAAAATCTAGAAAACATCTGTCAACTATATTTTATATATACGTTAATTTATTAGGAATAAATTCATGTATAGTATGAATGTTTGTAAAATTACAACAATTATGGCACACTATTAAGTACCCTAATTCTCTATAGCGTGAATTGTTAATTTGGGTGAGGCAAGTGTGATTTGAAATCGAAAGTAACTTGTAAATTGCCATACTGAAATATGCTTACTCTTAGTTGTGATTATTGGGTTTAATATTAATGCATGCTACAGTGTTAACACTTTACTAATAATTAGCAACATTATTTTAACTGTATGCTGTTACAAGATTAGAGAAGAGTAATGGTAGATAACCGAAAGCATAAAGTTCATAGCTGCAGCTCTCCTATACGGCTGAAATATTTTAGAAGTTCTATCAAACATAACAAGGAAATCATGAAGGGCAATGCTTTAAGAGGGTTGTAAACTTTAGTGTTATCTCTGTTTCACACACACGAGTGAGCACATACAGGTAAATTACAAATGTCATATCTGCTTGAAATAATAGTATTTGAAAGTAATTTTCACTCAAAATTACACAACCATAGTAAATCATTAATGACAAATATTTAAAATAACAAGAATACAACTGCAAACAAAATGAGAGTGAAGATGCTCGCGACTGCAGTAAATATAAACAATCGCTATTTATTCTGCCAATCTGAAAACAAGCATGTGGGCAAAAATTCATGGGCAACGTAATTTTCTATTACAAAACACACTACTGTACCCACACGCGATTGAATGGCTTGCGGAAAAGTGTCAATTCTTGTCCACAGGAAAACGGTTTACCATTCTACAGCATGAAATTATTACCACCACTGCAAGACATTATAGCATTATCAACAACCCTGACAAGAAAATATGGCCACCCTCGTAAAAAATTATTTTTTACTTGACTAAAATACACTATGGAAATGTTACTCCTACCAATTAAAAAAAATTAACATTAAGACCCGGTAACACAAAATACATAATTTAATCACATAATAAAATGCATGAACAGCAACTATGATTACAATGCATTCATACGTAATTTCATAAATAATGCAGCTTCTGCTCTCAAGCAGGCATAATATACTGGGAGGGCAGATAAATGATAAATGTCCCAAAATGTCGCTATGGCTGACAGTAGTAGTATACAAAACTGTAAAATATGTAGAAAATAAATTAACTTTTCTATTTGGCTGTTCATTTAAAATTTTGAAGAGCTGCAGGCACTTTGGTGTAACCTTGAATTTTTAGCAATAAACGAAAGAAATAATTTCTCCACTGCAGTTTGAATTCCATGCTTCGAACTCAATATTTACATTCCACTGTTGAAGACTTGACATATATTTTTGTTAGACCCGCATTGCAACAAGAATATGCATGTGACAGTAATGGAAATTTACGAGGTTTATTTTAAAATTATTATATACAAAGATATACTCTGACCAGTGTAAGTTGGCCAGATTTTGACAGGTCTGCGAAAGTAGCACCACTGTTTACATATGACTACATATCCTTCCGCCATCAGCTGATTGGCTAGACGGCAACCATGTTGTTTATTTTCACGCTGTCATTATCAGCCAATGCCCTTTTCAATGTACTGTTCGTGGAACTTTAAGGCAAACTTGCTACTGAGAAATACAAAATTGTTATGTTAAAGGGAAAAAATATAAATAATTAATTACAAATTTTGCAACTACAAAAAAATGTAATGCTAAACAATTTTTAAGATATTTTAGACTGACATCTGCCTAAAAAAATTAGTAGGTTATAAAAGTAAAAATATAAAACCTTGCAAAAAATTTAGTATTTGCTAACTATTTTTAAATTTGTCAGAGACAATGAATTTGGGATAACATTTGCGAAACAGTTGTTGTAGCTATTATCACACACTGGAAATTACAGCTAATGTATTTGAGTTGGGAATATGTGACGTGGAATAACGTTAGAATTGCTTAAAAATGATTCACACGTGTCCCACTTTTTCTGAAACAAGGAAATGGCCTTTCGGAGGACAATATGGCGTATAATTTACGTAGCCGAACAATTTATTACCTGCAGAATATAAATTACTATTATTCAAAATCGCTGTACACAAAATATATGTTACTTTAAAAATTACGCAGAGCTCGCGAAAAATAAAACTATTTGTATCTGTTCATAAATATATTATATAAAGCAAAATGAACGCTATTCTCTTCTGGCTAGTAATGCTTCGAAACACCATTTCAGTGCGTGGTCTGAGCCGCTTTTTTTTCTCTCAAGAGGTACGAGTCTTTGTAAAGTTGACAGTTGTTCTATTACTGGCTCGGAATGACACAAATGAAAAATATATTTTGTCAAATATATATATAAAAAAAACAATATTATACAATATTTCTGTATGCTTTTGGAATTTAAAATAAAGCACATAAGGAAAGCGGGGTTGGAGAGGGAGATAAGATGTGAAAAAGGTTTTGTAATTACGTTTCATTTGGACACGGAACGTTTTATTGTGCATTTCCTTTTGAACACCTATACATTACTACTTTATCACGAAGTTTAATTTGTAACACTAACAACCACTGTTTTGTGACCACGTAAAATGAAATGTATTAATTAATCTAGGAACTCTTTCTTATGAGCGTATTTTTTGCTTGTCTAATGCGCATCAGCAGTGCACCCAAAATAGCAGACATAATATTAACTTTTGTTCATTCATGCATCAGCTGATACAGGATTGTGTAAATGGCACTTTGTTTGTTTCGTATTCGTCAAGTTGCCACTCATTGACTGTCAAAATCTGGCCAACTTATATGAAATGAAGTATAACACTGTCGCAACTTTTGAGCGCAGCCTGGTGCAGTTCGGAACCTATGGTTATACAAATCAAACTATTATATTGAGCCTTGCACCATGCACACATGGCTCTCTGTGTAAACTCCTCTTCACATATATTTAACAACTTAACTGTTTGAGAATTATTTAATTTAAACCAATTCTGTGAAGTGAGTGCGTGCTGCGACAGCAGCCGTAAGTTATGTTAGATTGGCTTCTTTATGGTCAAGGGCCAATTGTCTGTGGCCGAGGGCGTGGTGCAGATGGGAAACATTGTGGAGATGAGAGAAAGTGTGTGTGTGTGTGTGTGTGTACAAGTGCGAGAGAGAGAGAGAGAGAGATATATATATATATATGCAGTTCACTTTACGGCTTGCTTTAGCAACAACAGGAATGTTTTAATGTCTTTTATACTGTAGAGAGAGAAAGAGAGAGAGAGAGAGAGAGAGAGAGAGGTGAAAAGGGAAGGAAAGAGGAAGGAAATAATAGCCAGTAACTCAATGGCTTAAATTTTATTTATTTATAAATACAGCAAGGAAACTGGACTATACCCTCATAAAATGAAACCGTTATTACGAGAAAAAGACATTCAGACATTTATTTACACAAAGTAATGGCAATCACCAGATGCAAGACTATGTCCAAAGCATAATTTTTTGTTCCCAGACAAGATATGGCCTGTCCGTCAATGCAACATAACAGGCTGTTGACAACTAATAATGCTCCCCAGTTCACTTTATGGCTTGCTTTAGCAAAAAGTAACAGGAATGTTTTAATGTGTTTTATACTGTCGCACAACCCTAATAGTTGTGAACCGTGTTGTCATTTTACATATTAATAATACAAAAACGTGTCTTCAATCATGGTGTGAAATATTTATAAAAACAAATTAAATGGCCAGAAACAGGTTACAATACAAAGGAATTACACAATACATTGTAACAATAGAATGAGAACACCAAGGGTGGGGGGTTTGTCTACGATGTAATATAATTAATTGTATTACAGTTTTGATTATTTATTTTCAGGTTACATGTACTAAATTTTATATTTTTGCTTAAACTAAATTTATATAAATTGGGCCTATTGCATTCTGAACGCCTCTATAGAATAACTTAGCTTTGTTTTGGTTATCTAGATTTTAGGTTATGTCACCCTTCCATTTCTAGGACTGCTAGCTCAAATTTTGTTTATTTACGTAGTTGCCAAGGCAAAACATTTCAGTGTAATGTATGTTAGGTTTGCCCAAGAGACAACAGTTTAGTATTTTTGTCTTTCGGTTTAATTTTATATAATAATTGTATATCTCGCGATGGCAAGGTCTGTGAACTTTTCAGCGATGCGCATATTACGATTTACCATGTTCAATCCAAATGCAGCATTGATTCACCACCCAGCAAAACAATGGGCCGAGGATATTCCTACGTTTTCAGGGAACAGTAAGTAGAACCCTGTAACATATTTAAAACGTTTAGAGGAATATGCTGTAATGTTTAGCTTAAATGATTGAGATAAATTGAGATGTTTAAGTCTAAGCCTAAAATCGACTGCACTGTATTGGTGAGAGGTGATACGTGACACACTCCAAATTTTTGAAACAGTTTTGGAATTCAAAAATACAGAATACCTGCAAAAAGTTTGATCCTAGGCGTGTGGCAGATTACTTAAAGAGCACTTCAGTGACATTTTTGAGCGCTCACAACACCTTACTGCCCCTATGGAGGATGACGAGTTTGTTGAAGCGATTCTGGACCAACTTACGTTGAGGTACCAGGAGAAGTGGCCAGGAAGGAATTATGCAGATCTAGCAGACTTTAGGTTTCAGCTACTGAGAAGACTGGATCAGCTTGATCGCTTGTTTAGGATGCACCAAGCAAGAGATAGGGGTAGGGGAAAGGTCACCCCCAACTCACAATCCACCACTACTCTGGGGCACAGCATGAGCCCATTCACCAAAACAAAGACACACACAATCCATGTATGCACACAATTGATATAGGATATAGACAAGGATTCTAGGGAAAGTTCAAACTGCTGGGGTAATGGTAATGCGGGATGTAATGGGAAAACAAAATCAAGGGTATAATCCTGGCTATAAAAGGAAAGGTAGGAAAAGAAGCAACTCTAAAAATTGTGAAGATACACAGCAAGGTTACCAAGCGTCAAACTCTGAACATATCTCGCAAGGACTATGGTAGAGACTGCATACCTGTATCACAGCCACCACCAATTTATTTTTCCTCAGTGCCAACTCCATACATGTCACAGATACATAACACACCACCACCTATGCAGTATGCCGGCATGCCTACTACACAGGGGTACTTCCACAGGAATGTTCCATTCAACCCCACGGCACCTGTATTTACCCAACAAATAAATAGCAATTCAAGCCCACAAACCAGCGCTCGGGGCCAGTAAACCTCAAATACCTGCCTAGGTTGGAAAACGAGGAAATGGAAGAAGAGGAGAACAGATTACTCCAAGAAGAAGTAATAAAGTTGGTGAAGTTAAGATTAGTTACTGCGGCCGAGAATTGCATAAAGTATCAACAGGTTTCAAAGCAAAATAAATTAAAAATCTGCGACTATCTACTTTGCGGAGCAAACCCAACCAGCTCTGTTTGGGAGCATATCACAAAGAAGCTGATTAGGTTGTATGATAGTCCTTTCAAAGTAAGAGCAGTAAAAGATAACTGTTATGCATTGGAAACGATGGATGGAATAGAAGCTGGTTTATACAACATAACACTAATCAGACCGTATAAAGGCGTTTAGCAAGACTACCAAGTAAATTGAAGCCACCAAGAAAGATAACTAGCATAAGCTATCTCTAGTGAAGAGTTAAGTTGATTTGTGAGGAAAGACAATTCAGAGGTTGATGTTACAGTTTTCTGTTGCAGCTTACTTAATGCTGATGTCAGGAGAAGAGCTACTATGGATTGTTTATTTACAGGCACTGTGTTTTTATTTACTCAAGGGTTATTATGTCTATAGTATTCTTGTTTATTGTTCCATTGTTATTATGTCTTGTTTATTGTTATATCCGTTTGTCAGTGTTCATATTGTCTCCACATCCTAAACTTGCATTTCCCCCCCCTACATGGTGACTAAGTACCGTAAATACCTAAATGGAGATACCTTAAAGCTGTGATTGTTAATTGCTGTCATTCTGGTTAGAACGGTTGACTATTGTGTAGTTCCTTAAATCTTGTATGCGAGAAGGGGAAGTTTGGATCAGTGAGTCTATCTTGCCTAGCCTAGAGCTGTTAGATGGCATCATCCTCAGCTTTGTAACCCACACAGCGACCTGAACGCAAGGGTAATTCCTAACCCTGCAATCCTAATGATTAAAGCAACACTGTACACTTACCTTGATCTGGTTAATCCAAATAACTGCTCCTTTGCTGAAAGAGAAATGTTGGGAAAATTGTGATTTATTTTGTTTAATTATTCTTGGGTAATCCTCCGAATGAGCACATATCCTAATTCTTCAACGCTTGATTTGTGTATATTTGAATTTTACTGTATACTATAAAGTGTTTTATTTTGTTTGAAGACATGTCTTGTATTTGATTGTCTATGTGTTATTACATGTCTGACTGTTTACTGTATAATATTTTATTAGTGACGTTTAGGTATGATAGGGAAATAAGATACACCCAAGTGCGCTCCCTCAATTCCATTATTGATGTGGCATATAGTCGGTTCACGACTGGAAGAGATTTTCTTGAAGCCCTGCTAAATATCTACTTTCAAGCCCATTTCGTATCCTTCCGCCAAAGGTAAACTAACATTGCCATGTGACTGCCATGTGGCAGTCACATGGCAATGTTTACATTCCACTATGTGTGTAGATGTGTTCGTACATGCACGTACCCATTATAAAAGTCATGTATATATTATTAATGGATATTCCACAAGCGTAAAGTTTTTAATCTTGAGAATTTCACACAAAAGAATATGCGATGCCAGCGAAAAACATTTCATTCTATAAACCCAAAATGTGAGTATTTTGATGAATCAATAGTTGTCTATTTACAATCGATTGTCAGTGACTTTCGATAAATTCCAGTACATCGAAGGCAAGATCATCAGTATTGATCAAAATTGCTACAGACGTTAAAATGGCATGGTGGTTGAGTCGGATGTTTCGCGCAATTGTAAAACGTTATTTAAAAATGGCTGTGACGGTTTTCGACAGGACGGCAGAGTTTGCGAGTGAAGGATTCTACGTCTTCGACAATGTGAAAACAATTCTTATGTGCAAATACTGCAACGTTAGAATAGAGTGGCAAAGGAACCTGGCACGTCTCAACAACACAAGGACTACGAAGGTTAGTGAACAAATGGCCGTGTTACTTTCACATGGAGCGTGATTATGTGAGTATGCGAGAAACGTTGAAATCTAAATATGTTAGTACCACGTCATTAATAATTGGCATAATNCCTGGCACGTCTCAACAACACAAGGACTACGAAGGTTAGTGAACAAATGGCCGTGTTACTTTCACATTGAGCGTGATTATGTGAGTATGCGAGAAACGTTGAAATCTAAATATGTTAGTACCACGTCATTAATAATTGGCATAATAAGATCCAATTCTTTTCGACACCCATTTGTAAGCGATAAATTAACAATTACGTTAAAACTTTGGAACTATTTCTCTTTGTTCTGGCAACCTAACGGCATAACTGTATCCGCGCTCGCCGCTGTTTGTAATGTTATATGCATTTCGCTAACGGCTAGGGCGTTTTTTCAAAAGTTTCTTCCAGTCGTGAACTGACTGTAGGTAGTTTTATATATATATATCCAAGTTACATGATGAAAATGGGTTATTATATACAAAAGAAAGTTTAACAAGTTATTTTGGTGCCTTACACACCTTCCATTCCTCCCCATTCCCATTAATATCCTATTAAAAATTTCTACTAGGGTCAACTATATTGTTGCCATCAGTGATAATATTGGTGTAAGAACTAACCTAAGCTGAAACTTTGTAACACACAAACAAAACACTGTGTTATGAAGTTACTAATCGTAAACAAAATTTTTAAAAAGATACGCTTTAGTAAACTATTTTAGGTGAAACACGTCTACGTCATGTTGAATGCACGAGCTCAGACTGCATTATTTACGTGCATAATTAATAATATACTGCTCTAAATTATTGATAAACAATGAGGAAATATTAAATAATGTTACTGAAGTGAAGTGTAATGTGTGGGTTACCATGTTTTTCTGCACTAACTCAAAACAAGAGGAAACCGCCGAAAAGTTGAAACACTGCGTCACTACGACTTCACTGAACAAACAGTTCGGCGATCGAGAGGGAATAGATCCTTGACATCGCAACAGCAGTCGACAACATCGACATCATGTTGAATATTGCTTCTGTTTTCAAACTTTTCAGCTAACTGTTTAATTCAAGTAACGTAATATTTATGTTTTAATCTCCTTAATTTTTTTTGCATATCAGTGTCAATGTATTCTTTTCAGCATGAATTCTCAAAGAAGAATATCTTAAGTTGGTCAAACTGTAAGTCAATATTTCGCAAATTTGTTTAATTTAAATGTTTGTATGTTTGGATTTGAAAATATTGTGATTTCATATTATGCTCTTTCATGATTCACTTCATAGTTAATCACTCACTAATATAATGGAATTTCAGTTTTGTTCATTTATTTTCAGCTTATACATACAAAATTTTATATTTTCGCTTAACACAAATTTATATAATTTGGGCCTATTTCATTTTGAATGCCTCTATAGAATAGTTTAGCTTTGTTTGGGTTATCTAGATTTTAGGTTAGGTCACTCTTCCATTTCTATGTAATGTATGTCATGTTTGCCCAAGGTACAATAGTTTAGTCTTTTTCTCTTTGGGTTTAATTTTATATAAAAATTGTATCTCTGGCAATGGCAATGTCTGTGACCTTTTCAGCAATGCGCAGATTACGATTTACAGTGTCTAAATGTGGTAAATTTGCATCTTTCTTGGCCCTGCCACCATTGCCTTAAAACATGTGGAAGGCGGGATCCTTCTCAAAAGCAAGGTTTTAACATCATAAGCTAAGTTTACTCAGTCTACGGGGCCTAAATATGACTTAAGTTGTTAGGGAGCATGGACAGACAATCTGAAGAGGTAACACAAAGTGCTCAAGTATGTTTTTTTAGTGCCACTGGAGTCGATGACGCAGTTCCTGGGAAGTAGCATTCCTGGCACCATTGTGACGCTATCCTGACGCCACCCATACCATGCCAGCTCATTGATTGCCACCCGCAAGTATGACTGTACCTAGCAACATGGTTTGCAGTCATCCAAGTTAATTTAAGGCAGCTGTCAAAATTTTTCATTAAAAAAAAATGCACTAAGTCTGGCTTTTTTCTCAGTGGCCGTTAGTAAAGAGCTTTCGCCCTGACTGACGCTAGCACGAAAATAACTTTTTAGTAAAATCTGAAAATCATAAATTGTTTAAAAAGTTTAAAAGTCCGTAAGTTGAAGAGCAATTGAACAACATGACATTTTAAGCAGATAACTTTAGGTAACGAAGAAAGACATTTAGCTTCCCCTTTCCCTTAATAGATTTTGTAAGGAAGGGTGTGATGGTTTATTTGCACACACTATTACAAAAATTGTATTTGGTCTCAAACAACACATGATTTCTACCAAACCATTTTTATTTCATCAAAGGGTTTCATATATTTGACATAATTTTATTTAGTTAAAGTTAGTAATTATATTTTATGTTTGTTTTTATTTGTAGAAGTGGTAGTTAAATGCAGTGTTCTAATGTGTTGTGGAATGATTCTTCTTTGCACCCAAGTTTATGTATCATCGTTGAGGTTGTTTATCCCGACATATTTAATTGCTCAAGGCACACATTGATTATTTATTCAATATTAGCACATGCATTAATTATTCAGTCTTACTAATCTTAGTTAGGCCTATTACATTAGTTTTTTTTAATAATATGGTCTATTGTGTAAAATGAAATTAAGTAGTAATTTTACACTGACTTGAAAGTCTCCCTACAAAGGTGGAAGAAACTACAGTAACAGTACAATTCATGAGATGGCATGTGGCTTTACGTGCCAGGATCCAACAGTTTCATACAACTATTCTATCAACATTTTCTGATCTCTCACAAATTTCCCTGACTTTTACAGGTTTTTCCTGTTTTCTGACATTAACCACCCTATTTGTTAACTATTTTCACTTCAAAACCAGGCAACATTTTTATAAAATGCACATTACTATTAATCAAAATTTTTTTATATTATACATTTTTTCTGAGAACAAAGACTTAATTTATAGCATTGAAAAAAAATGGTAAGCTTAGAATTAATATATACTGAAAAAAATATAAGGCAATAACATTAAAAGGGACTTTACTGTGTACAAAGCTTACAAAAATATAACAAAAATGTAAAGAAAGAAAACTATAAAATTTAACGTAACATAATTAACAAATCTAAATAGAGCTATTATGTAAAACAGGACTTCTTGCACAATTCTACAACTGTCCAACACTCTTTGCCAATATCTGTACACACAAAATAAATGCCACAGAGCGACACCACATTTAATCAAAGGAAATACACTAAATGGACTATAACAAAAATTATTACACTTACCAGCTTGTTTGCAGTTTCTCAGCGAGATGAGTTATAGAAATAATGACATCGTATTTACTATCCCACACTTGTACTGATGGCTCCTAAGAGGAACCATGTTCTGTTCCACTGCACAAACCAACACCTAATTTTTTTTGTGGAGACCAACTGCCACAAATTGTAGACTGTTTTGCAGGATGTACGTCAGCAATCAGCAAAGTTTCACATATTCCTTATCTTTATGCAAGTTACAAATACTACGACTAGACTGTATTTTAAACAGATATAGAAAGTAATTATTCAGTTGTATTATTAAGGTTATGCTATGTACACCACAGTCATTTATGCAGCTGCTTCTCTGCAAATAACCAAATTATATGAGTGAATACAATATGTCAATTTAAGTTTTTCGCTGCTAAGCAAAACAATAAGCCATATGAATTGTGTACTCGGATTTACTGTCTTTTTCGGTGGACTGGTTGCCCCTTCGTTTTAATATATATCCCAACTGAGCAGTTCTTTTAACGAAATAATCCAACGCATATCAATAACAAGAGGTGAAATACTACAGTTTCTTCCCCCACAGCTCTAACAGGGTTAAACACAATTAAGGCCAATACAGACATTGTTAAAAAGTCATAAAGCTGACCAAAATATGGTTATAGGCCTAAATTTTGAACATTCGTACATAATGGTTTTTGAAATATGACAGAATTTTTTGATCAGCTGTAAACAGTAAACAAAGCATTTGACAGTTAAAACATAGAAGTTACAGGGCAGTGATTATGTTTAAATGTAGCAGAAGGATAAGTAACTGGTAACCAAAAATTGAGTAATATAGTAGTACGAGTTGTCAAACTGGGTCAAATTAAAAGCAAACGTCACAGAATGCCTAGCGGAATTTTCCAGTGCAGCAGAGGTTGTTTACTGATTACATAGTTAAACGAGGAGCTCTGTTAAAATTATTTTTTTGGTGCCAACAGGAAGGTACATATATCTGTCTGTTATTTTATTTTATAAAGTTGCTGAATATTGAAATAAATAATAAAATAGCTGATTTCCCAGCAACACACATTCAAAAATTGACTTGCTCCTGCTGAAATTTTGAGTCTGTGTAAACTAATTTTTTTTTTGGCGTCAATGAGAGGTAACACGCATCGCATCTATCTGTGTTATTATTCTAAAAACATCTGCACACTAAAAAATATTTAAATATTTTAAATAACTCCTTTGGTTTTTCCTCGAGAAGCAATTCAAAATGGATAACACTCGCTGAAAATTACAAGGTTCTCCATGTTGTAAAGGCGCAGTTAACGCCGATTTTAAGGAAACATTTAATTTCATATTTATTTCTGCGAGGGAATGTAATTATTTTCCAGTATTTCAGATGTTTCGGCACTGTTAGTATGTGTATTTGTTGTTTTTTTTCTTCTAAAGACGTAGTTGAAGGTGGATCGAGAATATGGTGATAAGGGCCATTAAAACGTTCAATGGTGTTCTTTCTGTCAAAGTACATTCTGGAAACACAAATGGTTGTTTTTTTCGATGCAATTCAGCTTTCTTAGGAAAGTGATTGTGATGAGGTTTGCACCTGTGTCTAAAGGGACTCTATACCATGTGATGCCTTTTTTAGGCAGTCATCAGGAGGCGCAATAACGGTAGCGCTGAACGATGCCCTTATTTGGGTATGTTTGTAGTGCAATGCATGCGAGGGGTGAGGGTGGAGTGTTGTGGCGTTAGCTGTGAGCACCCGCTGCCATTTCGCAGCAAACAACTGCCTGTCCAACAACGTAAATCAGCCAGAGGTAGAACAGTGGTTGAAGTGCTTACGCCAGCAGTGTAACAAAAATTATTGATGGATTCTGCAAAGCTGTTCACACAATCCATCTAGCTAGTATCGCAAAAGTAGGTCAACTGCATAAAACATTGCATTTGATTTTTTAATAATGGTGCCTGTTTCCACACAATATCTTTTGTAACACATTCCAGGAAAATGGAGTAACGATAATTGTTTTCCTTCATAGATGGCACCACAAGTCAAGTTGGCCCTAATTTTGAATCCAAGTACATACACTAAACGACAAAAACCAAAACAAACCTAAACAGTGTCTATATTTACGAACCTTTCTCATGCTTTCACAGAGTGAGTAAATTGAGCTTTGTTTCAGTGTCTCATGTTTCCGATGGCTGCAACATTAAAACGTTTAAGTAAATAATCTGACAGACAATGTGACTAACCTACACACTACGTAAACAGTAAATGCTCTAGTTAAATTATTGTATCAGCTAATGAATTGCTGCGGGATGCATGTTAAGTTGACCATTTTGATTATGTCTTTGGAAGAAAATAGTACTCAGAACAAAAAGTTGTGATTTAAAATTTTTATATTTTACTTAAAACATTTACAGTTTAAATTATGTTTTTAAAGCTATATTAATTTTTTTTTTTTTTTTTTACTTTTAGTGAATTTACTTCCATGTTTCCAGTTTCCAGGACCTCGGTGAACGCCATTGTGCATGTGCTTTTTCGTATATATCTTGTTGCTGTTGTTGGAATATTTTATCGGTAGTTATTAATTTTTTATTTGCTTTCTTTAAGCATAGTTGATTGTAGGTACCATTGTAGGGCATTTTCTTGAGTGAAATGAAATATTAATAGGCACGGGTTTACAGCTTCGTAAAACTGCTCGTTCCGCCATTTTCCTTTTAACTGCCGTCCACAATGAGGCGACACAAATATAATTTACGTTTCTAAGTTTGTTGGTTTCAGGAAGGATTTCTATAAAAAAACGTGTTATAAACAGTAGGTTTGAGTGTTTATGTATTTTTAAATCGTTAGTATAATTATTAAAATGCACTTGGCCTGAAAAGGCAGTACTTTCAACAATTTCTGTAGTGTGTAAATAATATTTATTTATTTGTCTATATTGTAAATTCAACGAGTGAAAGGTTAACTTATGTCAAAGTGCGTGTGTGTATTACTACATCTGTACAAATACAAACAGTGATGTATGCATCACATTTTGTTTTTTTCAATGAAATTGAAATTTTTGAAGTTGTAATATATTTGAATGTTATTTTCATACGAGCAAAATTTTCCACTACTCCATCAAAACAATATGCAACTCAAAATGCCACACTCTCGTAAGAACCTCAAAACAATGCTGTCTCAAGAAAAACGTTAAACTAAAGCTTTCCCCCCCCCCTCATGTTTCCTTTCCCCCCACAAAATAAAATAAACAGAACCCCAACCACTTAACTTCGCAATTACAAAAATAAAAAAGTTTGGGTTGCCAACCTAGCTATAATATCCTACATTGATTGTTGGACGGAGATTAGCTAACGTCAGTATTTCAGTGCCTGCCACGACAGGAAATACGACGAAAGAGGAAAATGCAAGTGTGCATTGGACTCCAAACATTTGTTTACAAATGTCTTTTTCTTCACTGACAAAACCGCTGTGGTGGAATGATACATTGTGGCCGCACTACTTTTCTAGAACTGTCAAAATTTAAAATGGACAGTAAGAATTGTGACTGTATAAAGTTAGAGCTTTGCTGCAACTTGTCTTTATTTGCTTTAGGTAGGTAATTGTCCCACGGTTTCACATTTCAGGTATATATTCGGCACAGAAATGCAGATTCAAACTTCTGAATTAATTCTTATATGTCTGCAACACTCAATCACACAATTTCTATTAGGTTCTCTAATAAGAAACTGTTTTGCTGTGCAGCGCAAAGTGAGGTGGTTACAGTGACTGTGTGCTGCGACCTTGCAAGAGGGTGGGAAAGGGGCACCCCAGACTGCGGCAGACTGTGTTACCCACATCTCCACCAGCCAGTCGCTCTGTTTTAACAAATACATCTCCCACTGCGCTCCATACAGATTTTGATCAGGGTGCCAATATATACACACGCACATGCAGTAAATGCAGTGCTGAATAAGTGTTTCAAATTTTGGAAATTACACCCACTATATTTTCTTAAGCTTTTATGGTTTGCTGAAAGAAAAATGTATTTTTTCTCATAAATTATAAAAAATTATTTTTCCTGTTGGTGTAATCAGAAGTTTGGGATAACGAGGTCCAAGATAATAACGGGTCACTGTTGATTAATTATTCGGGTTATTATTAATTTTCCAAAAATTTTTGGAACATGGGTTCAACAAAATTTTTTTATATCTTAACCCTTTGAAATTGGCATGCTGCAATAGTTTTCATCACATGGATTGGCATAAAAATGATGCAGAACACCAAATATCTTTTCTGGAACATACCTAGTTAGTGTTTATTCACCAATTGCCAAGTTATTTCCCTTATAACAACACACAAATTAAACTTCTTTAACACTATATAATTCACACACTTAATTCCCACAACTTTGAAAGTATCACTGGTTATTCATGCGATGTGTTCTTTTAACAATTTCCACAAGCTCGGAAGGAGAACTTGCTGATGGTGACTCTCACTTATTTGTTTTAGTAAAATGATCACGGTAATATAAAACAATAGTTATAAACATTCCTGTTGAAATGGAAATTAATACGAATAATATTACCTTAATTACATTTTGTAACATATTTCAAGACATACAAACTTATTAAGTACAGTAAACAAAGGTAAGATAATCAGGAAGCTATATATTTAATGAAATAAATTGCGAAAAACTAAACTCGGCTGACGTAATTAATGGAACAGAATTGATGGATAACGGCAAATCAGACAAGAGCCTTAATATAACTTTATTTTTGTGTCATTTACATTGAACTTTTTTTGTAATGATAAACATGACCACAGTTAAATATATCTATAATATGCATGACAAGAAAAGATAAACATGGTTTCAACATTTTCTAACATTTTGTAAATGCTTATCTTACTTCGGCACATCCTACATGTCAGCTTTCAAAATTAATGCTGTTTGTAGAATTTACTTCATATCAAAATGTGGATGAAATGGAATCTGTAATTGTCGAAGTGAGACGGAGATTAATCAACTCTGATTATTTTGGTAAAATTGATAGTGTCAAAGAATCAAATTGACCCACCCCCAAGGTTACTAACTGTCCCTTACTGTATGGGATTTTCCGTATCCTGAGGCTGAAAGAACTATCCCATATGGACACAGAATGAGACATCATACAGTACATCCCATGTCTCAGAATCCTTCGAAAATAAAATGAATATTAGTGTCAGTAATTCACCACTTCCACAATTACAGATACGTTTACGATGTTGCTCTAACCCAATAACAGAATATTTTATAGGAATACAAAATGAAGAAAAACTTCATTCTGAAACCACAAAACTTCTAAATGCAATAAATATTTTGCTGTTTATGTTCAGAGAAAATGTTGATTTACGTATACTAATGATTTTTACATATTACAGAAAGTATTTAAAACAGTGCAGTAATAGTGGTTTTCCTTGATCATTTCATTAGGATCAGATATATCTTGTCAGGTTGCCATAAGTGACCATTATGGCAAAGTTGGCAACTCTACCTATCCCTATTAAAAATTAAGATAAGATAGCCTACATAACTAGGATGTATTCTTCATCTATACATTTACAATTGCTTATACAGAATCTCTCGTAGAAAAAATCATTTTAAAAATACGATCAAATTGGAACAGAAAACACTTAATATAAAAGTGGCAGAAAAAATTAACTTGCAGTTATGTGTGACTTTTGAGAAGCAATAGCATTTAGAAACCATCAAACAAATGCAAATGGTTACATTACTAACTGGCACTATTTTCACAAATGCTTACCCAAGGCGTACTCCACCAGGAAAGTCTGCTTTTACACGTGCTCCCAAAGGTATAATGCGTATTTCACTGATAACAACTGGTTTTGGAAACTGCACCAGATCCAAATTTAACTCCTAGAAAAAATTACATCTTGTATAAAATTTGATAAGAGACAAACAAATATCAAACTGCAAACAACACAACAGTAGAACTCCTGCTATAAAGCATTACTAACCAAAACTTATGCATAATGCTAAATTGGAACCTTGAGGCCAATAGGAAGGCATTGGAAGAAGTATGTTTTGACAAATGGAGCGAAAGAGTGGTAAGGGGAAGAAGAGGGGGGGGAAAGAGGGCATTAGGGTTGAAAGACGGCATGAGGGGTGAAAGGGATCAAGAGGGCGGGAAAGGGGTCAAGAGAGGTGGAAGAGGTCAAAAGGGGCAAAGAAGAGGGGGGAGAGTAGAGTGTGAAGGGGGGAGAGTAAAGAGTGGAGGGGGTAGATGAGATATGGGGAGAGGAGATGGAGAGAGGTGGAAAATACAGATGAAGTCATTCACATTAAATAAAATATTTCCAAGTAGTGTAAAGAAACAGTATAAAATTAATTAATTCCAACTTATACTCGGTGATGAACTATGGATGCATCTTGGCCAGACATGTATGTACTGCCCCACATCTGGGGTGCAATTTAAATAGAGTTCTCATGACTTGCAACATGTGTGGTCCCTGCAGGTGTCCACTGGGGAAAAAATTACTTCTTATTAAGTAAGTATAGTTATTAGATTTCAGAAAGCATATTCCACTCCTGTACCACAATTCCAGGGAATGAGGGAGGAACTGTAAGAACAGCCGATCAACCATTTCACGGTAAACTGAGGACATTTGAAGGTCCTGCTTGAAAACTACTTGTATACACATGGTTTAATAGCATGCATGTAATGGGTGTCCCCACTTTGGCTTTGGTTGTACCATCGCTGGCTTCAGCTGAGCTGCTTAAGTAATCATTGATGCCACACTATTCTTCCACCATGTAAAATTAAATTCCTATGGGCCAAATCACTTTATTTGTGAGTTGGTCAAGTAAAACCGTAAATTTATTGAAAAAGTTAATATTTTACAAATGTGCTCATTTGTTCACTTACATGTGTGTGTGTGTGTGTGTGTATATATATATACACATTTATATACACTGAAGAGCCAAAAAACTGGTACACCTGCCTAATATCGTGTAGGGCCCTGCGAGCACGCAGAAATGCCGCAAGACGACGTGACATGGACTCGACTAATGTCTGAAGGTATGATGGAGGCAATTCACACCATGAATCCTGCAAGGCAGTCCACAAATCCATAGCAGTGCGAGGCGGTGGAGATATCTTCTGAACAGCACGTTGCAAGGCATCCCAGATATACTCAATAATGTTCATGTCTGGTGATTTAGGTGGCCAATGGAAGTTTCTAAAGTCAGAAGAGTGTTCCTGGAGCCACTCTGTAGCAACTCTCGACGTGTGGGGTGTCGTATTGTCCTGCTGGAATTGTACACGTCCGTCGGAATGCACAATGGACATGAATGGGTGCACGTGATCGGACAGGATGCTTACATATCTGTCACCTGTCAGTCGTATCTAGACGTATCAGGTGTCCCATTTTACACCAACTGCACACGCCCCATACCATGACAGAGCCTCCACCAGCTCGAACAGTCCCCTGCTGACATGTAGGGTCCATGGATTCATGACGATGTCTCCATACCCGTACAAGTCCATCCGTCCTATACAATTGGAAACGAGACGTCAGATCAGGCAACGTGTTTCCAGTCATCAACAGTCCAATGGCGGTGCTGGCGAGCACAGGCGAGGCATAAAGCTTTGTGTCGTGCAGTCAACAACGGTACACGAGTGGGCCCTCGGCTCTGAAAGCCCAGCATTGAAATCTGCTCCAATTTGAGAAAGGGTTGCACGTCTGTCACGTTTAATGATTCTCGTCAGTCATCGTATGTGCAGTTCGTTCAAAATCTTTTTCCGGCCGCAGCGATGTCGAAGATTTGATGTTTTACCGGATTCCCGATATTCACATTACACTCGTGAAATGGTCGTATGCAAAAACCCAAATGTTATCGCCACCTCGGAGATGCTATGTCCCATCTCTCGGGCGCCGACTATAACACCACGTTCAAACTCACTTAAATCTTGATAACCTGCCATTTTAGCAGCAGTAACCGATCTAGCAACTTTGCCAGACGCTTGTTGTCTTATATAGGCGCTGCCGACCGCATCGTGTTACCCTGATTGGTTCCATACCCCTGTTATTTGCATACGCACGCCTATACCAGTTTGTTTGGCTCTCCAGTGTATATATAACCGAAAGAAACGATTTTAGTATTTACAAATGTTTACCCAACACTTTTAATACAACATTAAGATATAAAACTTCTTTCCCTCCGTCCTTACCAGCCTAACAGGGTGCATGCCAGTGAGCGTTCCCATTA
>NQII01003601.1:248446-278234 GCA_002778355.1 Clitarchus hookeri
AGACCCATCAACTGCCAGAACAACTACCACGCAACATGTGCAGATAAGTAACCCCGTCGTCACTCAGGGACCTGTCCTGACACCTAATGCCCCTACAGCATCAGAAACGTAACCAGAACATTGTAACCAGCCCTTCAGGCCTTGAACTCGCAGGGCGTTAAAGTATGTGTAAATTCCCGCAACAGTGCCGGGAATGTATAAGCAAATTCCCGTTAAATAAACCTGTTCCAAACTAAGAAGTCGTGATGAAGTCATTGTGTAATATACCCTCAACCATTAAAGCACCTTATAGTCTGTGCCTGGAGGAATTAACTCCGACCCTATGAACCACCCTGTAGGCCACAGGTGGGGAATAGCGTCATATTTCATTCTTACTATTAAAAATATATGCACAAATTACAGTGTGTAGGCCTCAGTGACACTTGTTTTTGGATGAGGAAGGAACTTGAGAAGGCGGAGCAGAGCTTGTCTTTCACTCTTTCTTCTGTCTCACTAAAAGATTTGCAGCATTATAATTAAAAGAATACTGATAAATGTTTTCAATTTAAGCATATTTCATTACATAAAAAAAGTGCGATTAAAAACTGTAACAAGAATTTAATGTTTGAATACTTATTATAAACATTTAGTTGTGATGACGGGATGGTTCCAAATTGGAAATTTGGTAGGACAATGGTGTTACTTTTTGCAGAATGTGTTTTTTTTCTTCCTGTGAAAAATACATAAAATTACCACATCAAATTTGTACATGTTGTATTTTTAAACCTACCTAGGCAAATTACGATGTGATAAATCTGTATTTCCATGGTAGGAATAAATATACTGTAACGTGTCTCATTGTGTGTGTGAATGCAAAATATTGAATGTGCGAAATTTATGCATTTTAACCATATTCTGTTTTTACGAGTATATTAATTATTTGAAATTCATGTCTTTTTATTTATCACAACTTTGTAACTTTAACCTAGTTGTTTGAAACACAATTAAGTAATATGCCTATGTTTCTTTAATTTAATTTTTTTTAGCCACAATCCTAACATATTACTAAAGCCCAGCTAGAAAATTTTTAATAGATAAATAAATAAAAGTAGTAAAATCTAAGCGTGCAAAGAAATACGAGCTGAATAGAAGTTACGGCAAGCTTATTTGTGGGCATGTATGTTCGCCACTTTTTTTTTAAGTTTGTCGCAGCTTCTTACAAAAAACAAGAGATGCAAGTTGCACGCTTAAATTTACTGTCTTTTCGTTGGACTGGTCGCTCTTTCATTTTAATATTTATTTCAACTGAGACCTCCCCTTTTAACGAAATAACACATTAACAAGAGGTTAAATAAATACTTCTTTCCCCCCACGTTGAAACAGGGTCAAACATAGTGATGGTAAAGTATCAACAATATGGACAATAATAACCATAAGAAATATGATCAATACATTATGAAAAAATCATAAAGCTGACCTAAATACGGTTATAGGCCTAAATTGTGATAATTAGTACGTAATGGCTTTTGAAATATACCAGAATTCATTGAACAGCTGAAAACAGTAAACAAAGCATTTGACAGTTGAAACGTAGGAGTCACAAGGCAGTGTTTATGTTAACATGTAGTGGAGGGATATGTAATCAGTAACCAAAAGTATACCTTTAGCAGGGTTTCAGAAAAGTGTGAAGTAACCATGAATGGCCTATAGTATGTATTATAAATATGGGTATGTAGTAAATGTGCAATATAGTGAATCCTCAATTTAGCGGACCTTCAATTAATGAACATAAAATTTAATTGACTGCTTTCTAGAAAAAAAATCTAATTTAGACCAACACTTAAATATGTACTTGTTGAGGTTACGTTGTACAGGAGTGAGCACACTATTTTCAGCTGTTGCTTATTGCTCATATAATCATTTTAAAAACAATTAAGTCCCAAGCCATTCTTCTGCACCCACAGTTAAACCATGTATGTCATCATAAAAGACTATTGTTTTACATAACTGTGCCTGTAAAATTTTTTACTTGTGCTAAGCAATGGTAGGTAAACTTTAATAAATCTAAAATCACTTGGAATTCTGCAGCATGCCGGCCACCATATTGTAAACAATCACAAGTTGCTAGTGCGCAACATAACGAGCAAAAAATACATTAGAATATTTTTGATATTTTAAAGCGACTTGTAAGTTTTTAATGTTTAGAGTTTTGGAAGTAAATATTCTTTATACTGTAGTGTGTTGGTACAAAATAATATGGGCTATGTATCAATTTCCACAAAGCTATTTTGTGCATTCAACTAAATTTTTGAAACAAATTCTTTTCAAATTTTTTATAAAAATTGCAATTTGAATTAATTCTATAGAAAATCTGAATTGGGAAAACCCGGTTTCATAATACACTTAATCTTTTATTTTACATGTTTGTACACAATGCAGAAACACTGTTCTTATGAATGGGCGAAGGATAATGTTTACGCCTAGGTAAAAAAAAAAAGCCTCCTTCATAGTATTGTGTGCCTCTGCAGGCAAAAAAATAAAAAATAAACACAGTACACACAGGGATAACACACAATTCAAATTAATTATGGAAAAGAAGTTAGTGCCTTCCTGATGATTTTTATATATTTAGGATGTATAAATGATATACCCATAAATCTTATGTTGTAATTGCTGTATAGTCATGCTAGTTTTCAAGCTCGCTTTAAATGAACAAAAGAAGCGTTACTTCGCTCTGCAACATCGGACGGATCTCCACCCATATAGTCCGCTAAATCGAGGGTTCAACGTACATACCTACAATGAAGACTACATGTGAATTTGTTGCATGAAATGATATCTGACAAGACAGGTTAGAAAGATTTAATCACATCATGTACACCCACACAGTAGAATACAATTTAAAATTGTAGCGAGGTACTGCCTTTTGGGATTAGCACTAAATGCCTACTACTGAATTCCAACTCTTCTTCAGACAGGAGTGGGATATGAAAGTGTGCACTTCACTGATGCTACAACACACCAGCAAAGCTGGACTCACAAGAGTTAATCATACCAGACTATGCTCTTATGGCGACCGGTATACTATACAATACCAAGAAACAAGTTATGACATCACATACATGGTGTGTATGAATGTGCAATATAGCTTCCCCATCCCTCTCCCCACACACATCCTAAAGCTGGAGTTACAATAGCAAACAAGAACATCATCAGAGCACGATGAAATGTCACATATTTTATTCAGTGTTCACAACATCCCGACAATATCTACCTAACAAGAGTTGTACTTAGATTATGGAAAACCCTAACACAGCAAGTCATGTATAATATACCAAACAAAGTATTTGTATGGTTGCCAAATTGAAAACAAGTACCTAATTAATTTAATTTGCATATGTTTACATGGACAACCATAATATTACTTATGTGTAAAATTNCCCATAAATCTTATGTTGTAATTGCTGTATAGTCATGCTAGTTTTCAAGCTCGCTTTAAATGAACAAAAGAAGCGCGTACTTCACTCTGCAACATCGGACGGATCTCCACCCATATAGTCCGCTAAATCGAGGGTTCAACGTACATACCTACAATGAAGATGAAGACTACATGTGAATTTGTTGCATGAAATGATATCTGACAAGACAGGTTAGAAAGATTTAATCACATATCACTTATGTACACCCACACAGTAGAATACAATTTAAAATTGTAGCGAGGTACTGCCTTTTGGGATTAGCACTAAATGCCTACTACTGAATTCCAACTCTTCTTCAGACAGGAGTGGGATATGAAAGTGTGCACTTCACTGATGCTACAACACACCAGCAAAGCTGGACTCACAAGAGTTAATCATACCAGACTATGCTCTTATGGCGACCGGTATACTATACAATACCAAGAAACAAGTTATGACATCACATACATGGTGTGTATGAATGTGCAATATAGCTTCCCCATCCCTCTCCCCACACACATCCTAAAGCTGGAGTTACAATAGCAAACAAGAACATCATCAGAGCACGATGAAATGTCACATATTTTATTCAGTGTTCACAACATCCCGACAATATCTACCTAACAAGAGTTGTACTTAGATTATGAAAAACCCTAACACAGCAAGTCATGTATAATATACCAAACAAAGTATTTGTATGGTCGCCAATTTGAAAACAAGTACCTAATTAATTTAATTTGCATATGTTTACATGGACAACCATAATATTACTTATGTGTAAAATTNTTGAAAACAAGTACCTAATTAATTTAATTTGCATATGTTTACATGGACAACCATAATATTACTTATGTGTAAAATTTGGCAAGAATTGACAGAGTAGTAGTTTCAGAGATATAATGTAAAAGATTAATTTTTTCAAGTGATTTATTCTAAAATGACGGACCAACAACAATATCTATCTGTTAATTCAATGCTTACATAATGCACTGTAAACATATAAAATTTGGTTTAAAACTGTTGAATTGTTCACGAGGTATATCACACTAAATTTTAATATGACTGAGATTTTGAAAGTAAGCACCCGGCATGGTTGAAAACCATAAAAGTCAGATGTCCTTACTAAGTACTATATGTGTACGAAGTTTGGTGGAATTTGGTTAACATGTTCAAAAGTTGTTAAAGGGACACGCCCAAGAAAGTGATCTTGTGTTTCTTTCCTTCGGAAAGTAGGCTAAAAATTACTATAAAAAANAAGTGATCTTGTGTTTCTTTCCTTCGGAAAGTAAGCTAAAAATTACTATAAAAAAATTGCATAAAGTGTTGCAGACAAATCATTTTTAAATTAATCAATTGGTTCTTGGTTTACACTACAGAAGGGAGTATACATAAAGGTTCAATTTAAACAAAATTAAACAAAAAATGCCATGTTATAAAAGAGTCCTATTTTTCTATAAATCAATTGGTTCCTTATTTAAAACAGGACGTAGAGTGGGCAAACATGGACGTAGCCATGGCGGGGTATTTACCCCCCCCCCCTCTCTCTTCATGTAGTCAAGTAAAAAATATACAAAAAGTTTAATACCTAATTTAAAAATGTTGATTAGCCCTTGGCCCATACATAAGGATGTGTGGAAATAATAATCTAAATAAAATTGCTCACAACAAAATGTGCATTCCGAGACGACCGACCATCCTTGTGTGAAACTGCTCGCAGGCGCGCAGCCATTGAACATACACTCTAGCACCCCCGACTGATTTGCAACCTCAGGTTGCCACGTGCTGTAGATGCTTATAGCGGTAGGTATCCACGAGTGACGGATGACTATCTCCGTCTCGCTCTTACAGCCGAGCACTCTTCTGAAAGTGAGACCGCTCGATCACCATTTAATTTACCAGTCAAAGCATACGTGATTGTGTGCTTTAGATGTCTGCGGATTTTCATTAAAAATATTGGTAGTAATTTTTTGGTTGTCTACTTACAATAGACATTAAGACACTTGACGCGTAACGCATATTGGAAGTGTTAGAAGCAAAGCTGTCACAACCTTCACCCTCGCCAGCTTAAACCATGTAGGGCGTTCTGGACGACACGTGTTACCCATTAACGTATGCCGAGGTCAAGCCGCTGTGAGGTAGCACTTGCCGCCCACGAGCCTCCTCTCCCACCACCCCTAGCAAGCGCCGTGAAATGACGAGATAGTAGGGTGATTTCCACCCGACGTCAAAAACACGCACCGAGAATAAGCTGACAGCGTATGGCAGGGGCAACTGGCCCACACCATCCCCTTCCCCGCCAATCTACAAGAACCAGGGCGCGTGGATGAAGTGCTTTGTACTGCGCCCTCCTCCCTCCCCAACAAGGGAGACACGTGTAGGAACTTAGGGAGGGAATCAAGAGAGGATATAAGTGAATTTACGAGAGAAGAGAGGGTCAGTTTTTATCACCGCACAGAGAGTCAGTCAGTCAGTCATATTGGGGCAGTCGGAGGCTGCAATACTCAGCGCCGGGAGAATCAGTTACGTCAGTGAAGTCAACCAGTCAGTTAGGAGCGTGCACCGAGAGAAACCCAGGCCGGGGAGGTCGGACCCCGGCCAAGTGAGTCAGTCGCATCAGTCAGTCAGTAAAACCCCGTCGCCGGAAAGCCGATGAGCGGCANATTAAGGGGTCAGCCATATCAGGATGCGAAACGCGGGGTTCGGAGCAGAATCAATTAAACAGTTACCAGAGTTACATCGGACGAGTAGTTTCACCACGCTGGGACGCGAGTCAGTCAGTCAGTCACAATAACGCACCGAGGAGGCGGAGTCGAATGGTGAGCTCTAACGAGCGCCATGTCGAGCTAAAGGGATTAGTCCAGTGCAGCCCGTAGCCAAGAAGGACGGGTGGGGGCCCGCCAGGGGTCCCTCGCCGGGACGTGGTAGGTAAGTAAGCAGTCAGTTACAACCCTACGCCGAGAACAGAGCGAGTGGTGAGCTTCAACGAGAAGTGCCACGTCGAGAGGAAGCCAGCTGAGTGCAACACACCAACCACAGTCAGTCAGAGGGCCTGTAACAGGGGCCATCCACCTCACCAGATCTCACCTACTGCCGGAACGTATCCGGGCCACCCAACTCACCAGACCTCAACCGCCAGAACCACTACCCCGCAACAAGTACAGGTAAGTAACAACTTCGTCACTCAGGAACATGTCCTGTCACCTAATGCCCCCCCAGCATCGGAAACGTAGCCAGATCACTGTAATCAACCCTTCAGGCCAAGAACTCGCAGGGCGTTAAAGTATGAGTAAATTCTCGACACAAGGTGCCGGGAAAGTATGTATAAACTCCCAGAAAAGTATGAATAAATTCCCGGGCAAATAAAAAAGTTAAAACCAAGACGTAATGAAGCATTGCTTTATATACCCTCAACCTTCAAGGCACCTTATAGTCTGTGCCATTGAACATTAACTGAGGACCCTAGTACCCCACAGGTGGGGAGTAGCGTTAACTTTTTTTTAGTGTAAAAGGTATTTATCTATTCTAAAATGTTTTTTGAAAATCTAGAACAAAAAGTATATAGCGTTACAGATGCCATAATGCCATTAGGGCACCAGGAAACACAAGGATGTATAATTTTTTCTTCGTTAATCTATTATTTTTCAAAGCAGAAGTGTTAAAATTGTAAAATAATTTTTTTTATTCATTTTGAATTTTTTTTATTGTGTGCGTAAACTTTTTATAACTTTTAAATTATTTAAAAGACTTAGATGCTTCTTGCGTCGATTGGAAGGGCTTGTTGATTGTCAAAATCTATCAGCATAACAAATTAATTGTCTGAGAAAATGCGGAGTTATTTAAGAAATTTGAGTTATTGAAAATAAATTATACGCTTGTAAATGTAAAAAAAATTCAAAATTAATAAAAAAATTAATTTTTTCATTTCTATATTTTTACATTAAAATAAAACCGATTAGCAAAGAGAGGAAGGANGAATAAAAAATTAATTTTTTCATTTCTATATTTTTACATTAAAATAAAACCGATTAGCAAAGAGAGGAAGGAAAGAAAGAAAAAAAATTTTCTTTTCAGCAGTACTTTTTGCTAGGATACGCCCTTATGGCATCTGCAATGCAATATTAAATTAAATACCCAATAACAAAAAGGTTATTTATTTTCTTTTAGCGAGACAGAAGAAAAAGTAACCAGATAAAAGAAGTGGCGAAAGTGATAGCGGCGGAGATGAAAATTCAAAGCAGAATGTGGCAGATACTAGTGCTGACCCTAGTGCAACTGCACCTACACCTGCACAGGCTGCTGTTTTGGCTGCATCGACGAGCACGTTGCGCATTTACTGTGTGTTGTTTCCACCAACTAATGTGCATGGTGTTTTAGGCTCGTTCATAGTGAGACCCTTTACTCGCTACAAAGACATACATGAATTTGCAAGAACATTCGCACGTCATCTCAGTGACACAAGTCTGCGGCCGCAGCCGCAAAAGGTTTCGTTCAGCTGATTNCGAATTTGCAAGAACATTCGCACGTCATCTCAGTGACACAAGTCTGCGGCCGCAGCCGCAAAAGGTTTCGTTCAGCTGATTTCTGCCCACCAAAAAGAGATAGAATTCAACAAGCAAGTTGTGACATCAATAATTTTGACCGTGATGTTTTGTGGTACACATGACCTACCTTTGAGAGGTAAAGAACATCATGAATATGTTTTTGAAGATTTGGCCAAACTTAAAATTGAAGTTGGTGACCACATTTTGAAAGAGCACATAAAAAAGGGCAGAAAAAATGCCACCTACAAGTCACCACAGATTCAACATGAAATAATAGGCCCATGTGGAAATGTTATTAGAGACGACATCACTACCGAAGTAAAGAACGCATATGCCTATAGTATACTGGCAGACGAGAGCAGTGACATATCAGGGAAAGAGCTACTTTCCATTGGTGTTAGATTTTTTGACAAAGAAAAGATGATGGTTTGAGAGGAATTTTTAGACTTAGTTGAGCTAAATGCCATGGATGCAAGATCGATAGCCTCTGCAATTGACAACTTAGTAGAAAATGTAGGTCTTGATCCAGAAAAGTACGTCGGGCAAGGATACGATGGATGTTCCACTATGGCAGGAAAAGATGGTGGTGTTCACAAAAAAGTATACGAGGGCACTGTATTTCCACTGTGCTAGTCACAAATTGAACTTGGTGGTAAACAACTTAAACGAAATAGCAGTGTACGAAATACGGTTTCCACAATAAAAAGCATAATAAGATTCTTCCGAGAATTGACCCTCCATCGAAAATGCATACCAAATATACCAATGCTCTGCGAAACCCGTTGGTCACAAAAATATAAAAGTATCGCCATATTCAAAGAACATTACAGCGGAGTCTCGGTTAACCGTCGCCCTTTTAACCGCAAGTTTCTGTGAACCGTCAGTAAACTGACACAACAAGTAAAATAATAAACTTGGATACAAAAAACTAACTTAATAAACTAAAAATGAAATAACTTTTTTCTCGCCTCATATTAGATGAAATTAAGCACATTATAGAGTTGAACAATACGTATACTGTACTGTAATACTTTTGTCAATAAATACCCAGTAAAGTACATTATATGCAGTGTGGAATGCGAATGACTCACGTTTGTTGTTTATGTACAACCTACATATGTACTTCGTAGAATCGTTCCGTCTTCCTCACCACCCTACCGGAATTGCTAGACACTCATCCGACCTCCCATTCCTACAGTCAGTTCAGTAGCTGTAGTCACTTAGTCAGCAAGTCATTGTCCTCAGTTTGTTGCCAAAGTGTAGTGTGTTTAAAAATGTCTGAGAAACAAAAACGTGTTGTATTGGGACTTTCTCAAAAACCTGAAATTATAAAAGACTACGTAAAGGAGAAAGTGTGACGAGTATCGCTCGACTATATGGAATCGGGTGGATGACAGTCAATGATATTAAGAAAGATGCAGATAAAATCAAAAGTCATGTTTCAAAAATGCAAACGACAGACGGAGATGTCAAACTAAGAAAAACTATGAAGGCCAGCAAAACTGGACCAACTGGACACAGTAATGCATCAGTGGTTTATTCAAACACCCGCAGTCAAGCAATACAAGTTTCTGGGCCCATAATAATGGCTAAAGCTATGGAGATGAACAAGAAGCTTGATGGGGATCCTTCATTAAGGCTAGTATAGGTTGGCTGGATAAATTTAAGGGTCGACATGGCATAAGACAGTTGGACATATCGGGAAAAACTAATGAAAGAAATAAAAGATAGAAATTTGGTCAGAGAGCAGGTTTACAACTGTGACAAAACTGNTAGAAATTTGGTCAGAGAGCAGGTTTACAACTGTGACAAAACTGACCTAAATTGGAAAGCACTTCCCTTAAAAACCTTAGCCTCCTTATCGGAAAAATCTGCACCTGGTTTTAAAAGGCAAAAAGACTGCATAACTGTTATGGTGTGTGCGAATGCAAATGGTAGACATAGGTTTCCTTTACTGATCATTGGAAAATCTAAAAAGCCTCGAGCTTTCAAAAATATGAATTTTAATGTCTTACCTGCCAAATATTATGCACAAAAAGGTGCCAGGATGAGCCAGTATATATTTAATGCGTGGTTCCACAGTGTGTTTGTGCCAAATGTAAAATCACATTTAAAATTGACCGGATTGCGTGAAGAAGCCATGTTATTAATGGACAATGCACCAACTTATCCTTATCATACTTACAAAGTGACGATGGAAAAATTACGTGCCACTTTTTGCANTTAATGGACAATGCACCAACTTATCCTTATCATACTTACAAAGTGACGATGGAAAAATTACGTGCCACTTTTTGCATGCTAACACTACTCCACTAATTCAGCCCATGGATCAGGGTATTATTGAAAGCATGAAGTGACGTTTTCAAAAATGCTTTATTCAAAAAGTTGTTTGCGTTGGGGATGAATTAATAAGTGTAAAGCAGTTTTGGAGGTCATACACTATTAAAGACGCAATTTTTAATGTCGCTGAAGCCTGGCAAGATATACCAGAAGAAACATTAAAAAAGGGCTGGAACAAACTGTGGCCTGAGACTGTAAACGAGAATGAGGCCATAAACGAATCTGGAAATTATGAGGAAATTTTACTTCTGTAACAGATTCCAGGTGGAGAAAACACATCAATAGGTGAAGTAAGTGAATGGTTGAGAATTGACAGAGGCTTTGCAATATTAAATGATGATGAACTTGTATTAAGTGCAACACAGGAGGTAGAATGTTTAAATGAAGAAGATGATCCACTCAAGGATCGCCTCAAAAAAATTAGAGACAGTGATGCTGAAAACATGTTTTCCAAGTGCATTGAATAATACGAGCAACAAGAAAAGGAAGACGCTACACAGATATTACTCCTACGTAAGATATGCAACACAGCAGCAACAAATGCCAGTGGAGTATTACAACAAAGGAAAATGACAGACTTTTTTTTAGGTANAAAATTAGAGACAGTGATGCTGAAAACATGTTTTCCAAGTGCATTGAATAATACGAGCAACAAGAAAAGGAAGACCCTACACAGATATTACTCCTACGTAAGATATGCAACACGGCAGCAACAAATGCCAGTGGAGTATTACAACAAAGGAAAATGACTGACTTTTTTTTAGGTAGGATTATACTACTGAACATATACATAATAGTACTGTTTTCAATTTTGTTATTTTGTCAACATAATAAACAGAAATCTACAATATTTAATATCAAATACATACTGTGATGTACATACTTCTATTCATTGCTACCTGTTAAAAATAACTATATAACTATGTAACCTACTAGCCATCATCCTGTATAACGCAGGTGGCCTAGTAGCGACATGTTAATGCCCCTCGTATATTCGTGTTCTGCGCCATTAGTACAGTAGAAATATACCATTTTCCAGGATTTATTTTTTACAGAAAAGTCACTAAACTGGATAATTACCCATATCATTAATGCACTAATAACTGGAACATAACTTCATAAAAGTGCAAAACATTTGTGACAAAATATGGTATTAAGCAGAAAATATTTCTAATGCCTTGGCCTAGATGCTGATGAAAGGGTAAAATACAGACCCACAAATTTCCAGGGACTTTTTTTGGCACTTTTCTTTTTAAGTAACTGGTAAATACATACATGCATGAACCACTGATTGAAATGAACCTCTTTGTTGCTGTACTGTAAAACGTTATCAATATACTAATCACGTATATGTTCCATATTAACTTAAGTATTATTCTTCAGTCCAACTATATATTTGCAGGATTTCCAGTATAGCGATTTNGTATATGTTCCATATTAACTTAAGTATTATTCTTCAGTCCAACTATATATTTGCAGGATTTCCAGTATAGCGATTTATTTGTTGTAGTTTACATGATCACAGGCTGCTGCCATATTGCACCAAAGTAGCAGCACAGACTCCAGAGGCAAAGCGGGAAAAATGGAACTTGGTGCGCACTCTTCCAATGCAACTAGCAATTGGAAGACGAAAATCGACTGCACCCAATGCGAGTGCAGCCCAGTGCAATAATTGGAAGACACCATGGTTTGTATNATTGGAAGACGAAAATCGACTGCACCCAATGCGAGTGCAGCCCAGTGCAATAATTGGAAGACACCATGGTTTGTATATTGGGTTTATAACACTGCATGGCCACGGACTACACTGGCAAATTTCACACATTTTTCTACGATGTTTGTGGAAAATCAGCTGATAGCACTACTCACGACTCGTCGCACGAATTCGTCTGTTCAAGCACTACGTTTAGAGTAACATTTCAATCCGGATTGAACTTGGAATGGACTGAAGAATCCTGAATGAAACTTTACCGTAAACACACTCCGCAAGATGGACTGGAGTGTAGNACTGAAGAATCCTGAATGAAACTTTACCGTAAACACACTCCGCAAGATGGACTGGAGTGTAGAATCCGGATTGAAAGTTTACTCTAAACACTGTAAATGTAAAGAATAGTGGCTTTTTTGAAGGAGACATAGTAGACCCACAAAAGTTATATAAATGGCTTTTGCACACCTTACCTGTTTCATATTNTTTTTGAAGGAGACATAGTAGACCCACAAAAGTTATATAAATGGCTTTTGCACACCTTACCTGTTTCATATTTAGTACGGCGTAATGATAAAATAAGTAGAAGGTTGAATATAAAATAGATAATATACTAGGAGTTTGGCCGCTTTGTTAAACGTTGGACGCCATGATGTTTAGTCATGTAATGCTGCAGTAATGTAAACAAATGCTAATCGGCCGTCACATTATTGGCTGTAGTTGTGTAGACATTACTGTATGTTAGTTGCAGTTTAGATGCGAGATAGTGCGGTTTGTGGCAAGTGGTGTGTGTTACGCGCATGAGTTGCGATGTCCGAATCACACTGTGCGAAGGTTTGTGATTTAAGAATGGAGGGTGCAAGTACGAGTGCTTCTGGGCATGACAATCGTCTATGTGGCGGGTGTTACTCTGACGTGTTAGTAGATCATGGTGTTTTGTCGAGTGAGGTAAGGTGAAAGTCGTGCACGACGGTAGTTGAATTGGCAGAGGACATAGAAAATTGTACCCACCGCCTACCTAGGTGAGTTAATTCATATACTTCCAGTATGTTTTACTGTTAACCGTCAGTAAACTGACACGACAAAGTACAATAATAAAATTGGATACAAAAAACTAACTTAATAAACTAAAAATGAAATAACTTTTTTCTCGTTTCATATTAGATCAAATTAAGCACATTATTGAGTTGAATAATACGTATACTGTACTGTAATACATACTTTTGTCAAAGAATACCCAGTAAAAATACATTCTGTGCGGTGCGGAATGCAAATGACTCACGTTTGTTGCTTATGTACAACCTACATATGTACTTCGTAGAATCGTTCCGTCTTCCTCNTACCCAGTAAAAATACATTCTGTGCGGCGCGGAATGCAAATGACTCACGTTTGTTGCTTATGTACAACCTACATATGTACTTCGTAGAATCGTTCCGTCTTCCTCACCACCCTACCGGAATTCCTAGACACTCATCTGCCCTCCCATTCCTACAGTCAGTTTGGTAGCGATAGTCACTTAGTCAGCATGTCATTGTCCTCAGTTTGTCGTCAAAGCGTTGTGTGTTTAAAAATGTCCGAGAAACAGTAAAGTGTTGTATTGGGACTTCCTCAAAAACTTGAAATTATAACACGACTGCGTAAAGGAGAAAGCGCGATGAGTATTGCTCCGCTATATGGAATCGGGCGGACGACAGTCAATGATATTAAGAAAGATGCAGATAAAATCTAAAGTTGATGAGAAACTTGTATTGAGTGCAANTGCTATATGGAATTGGGCGGACGACAGTCAATGATATTAAGAAAGATGCAGATAAAATCTAAAGTTGATGAGAAACTTGTATTGAGTGCAACACAGGAGGTAGAATGTTTAAGCAAAGAAGAAGAGGATGATACACTCAAGGATTGCCCCCAAATAATTAGCCACAGTGATGCTGAGAACATGTTTTCCAAGTGCATTTAATGGTATGAGCAACAAGAAGAGGCAGACACTACACAGATATTACNCGAGCAACAAGAAGAAGCAGACACTACACAGATATTACTCCTACCTAAGATACGCAACACGGCAGCAACAAAAACCAGTGGAGTATTAAAACAAAGGAAAATGACAGACTTTTAAAAGTAGGATTATACTAATGAACATATACATAATAGTACTGTATACAATTTTGTTATTTTATCAATGTAATAAACAGAAGTCGGTAATTATTAAGTTTAGGGGCTTTTCTGGACGAAACGTCCTAGACCAACAAAAGTTGCATTATTGGGTTCTGCACAGCTTACCTTGTTCATATTCAAGAGGGCGTAATGTTAAAATAAGTAGAACATAGTAAAAAAAATATTGTAAAATGTACGAGCAGTTTGCTTGGTTTGTTTACGTCTATTAACATCTACGGTCATTATTAATGGCCGCGCATTGCTGATTCCACACTACCTGGCGGCCACGGATGTCATTACAGGCAGTTTAATGGTCAATTAAAAAAAATCAGTCGCTATTGCATTTTTGCTGGGTCTAGTTGTGCCGTCCCAATTCGACGGATTTAAAAACGGAGAAAGCAATAATGAGTGTTTCTGTGCAGTATATTTGACTGTAAACGAGTGTTTCATTGCGTTATATTTGGCTGAAAACTAGCGTGTTTCATTGCGTNGACTGTCAACGAGTGTTTCATTGCGTTATATTTGGCTGAAAACTAGCGTGTTTCATTGCGTTACATTAGGCTGAAAACTAGGGCGTTATATTCGCCTGAAAAATAGTGAGTTATATTCGCGTATGTGGCGGATTTGTGGAACATTGTGTTTCACCGAGTGAGGTAAGGTTGAATTGGCCGTTGACAAAGGAATTATATCAGGTGAGTAAATTGATAATCTTTTGGTGTGTTTTACAGTTCCTTTAAATCCCTACAATCCTAGGTTNGAATTATATCAGGTGAGTAAATTGATAATCTTTTGGTGTGTTTTACAGTTCCTTTAAATCCCTACAATCCTAGGTTAGTGTAAAACCTACAATCCTAGGTTAATGCAAAACCCTACTACAATCCTAGGTTAGTGTAAAACCCTACATCCTAGGTTAGTTTAAAAATGTATAATAGTGATTCACCCATTGTGGGGTTAGGTTGGTACATATTAAGAAATTAGTCGTACGTTAATGCCCCTCGTATATTCGTGTTCTGCATCATTAGTAGAGTGGAAATATACAATTTTCCATGAATTTTTTTTTTTACAGAAAAGCCCCTAAACTTAATAATTACCCTATTATCCCTCTATCCTCTCAACTGCCATGGTGATGGTCCCGAGACTGACGGATAATGGAGACTCCACTGTACTTTAAAATCCTAGATTAGAATAAAATCGTATATTAGATTAAAACCCTACAATCATGGGTTGGATTAAAAATGTAAAATAGTAATTCTCTCACTGTGGGGTTAAGTTAGGTGGGGATATATTATGAAATTGGGTGAACAAATGTTAAACTTAGGCATTTTTGTATTTTTTACCCCACAATTTCCCCGATCTTCATAGCCCTCCCCATTATCGTTTTTGTAGTTTGTAAGCATAATGCGTTAATGACANCCCCACAATTTCCCCGATCTTCATAGCCCTCCCCACTATCGTTTTTGTAGTTTGTAAGCATAATGCGTTAATGACGCTAGTAAATTCATGTTCTGTGTAATTAGTGGAGTTGAAATATACTACTTTTTGGAATTTTTTTTCGGGAACGCAGCNCTAGTAAATTCATGTTCTGTGTAATTAGTGGAGTTGAAATATACTACTTTTTGGAATTTTTTTTCGGGAACGCAGCTAGTCTTCACATTTTCCCAGGTCTACACATCCACAGCCAATTAAGATGACGGCAGAATTTGCATTTGTTTACATTACTACAGCATTACANTTCCCAGGTCTACACATCCACAGCCAATTAAGATGACGGCAGAATTTGCATTTGTTTACATTACTACAGCATTACGGGACTAAACATCATGGCGTCCGAAATCTTAATCTATTTCATTTTCGACGTTATGCTTATTTTATCATTACATCATACTTATTGGTAAAATTCTACTTGAGGGGCTTTCCTGAAAATAAGAAAAAAAACTCCAGAAAGTGGCATATTTCGACTCTACTAATAACGTAGAACACGAATATATTGGGNTTCCCAGGTCTACACATCCACAGCCAATTAAGATGACGGCAGAATTTGCATTTGTTTACATTACTACAGCATTACAGGACTAAACATCATGGCGTCCGAAATCTTAATCTATTTCATTTTCGACGTTATGCTTATTTTATCATTACATCATNAATATACCACTTTCTGGAGTTTTTTTAATTATTTTCAGAAAAGCCCCTAAACTAGAATTTTACCTACTTATTAAACAGGTAAGGTGTGCAAAAGCCATATGTATAACTTTTGTAGGTCTACTACGTCTCCTTCAAAAAAGCAGATACTTTTAAATTTACCCTAAACACTACCAATAGGAATGAACTGGCTTAGCAAATGCTAAGCTAAAAGGGCAATATGTGCAAAAAATTTGGCCCGAAATGGAAGAATTCTTTAATGTTTGAGAAATAAAAATAAAAATTATATTACGGAAAAAGTATAGGAAGGGAGAAATAAAAAATTCTGGTTTCCAAATAACTATCTGGAACAAAAATAAACAGGTGAACAAGAGTCTATTTATTTATAGAGTATCGTTTGTTTGAAAGTTTACGTAGTTGCCAAAATGTCACTATACAGCTGTCAGTCCATATTCACTTCATCTTCGCTCTTGTTTACATGTCAATCCGGATTTGAAAACTTTACTATAAATGTGCGAGTTTCCGTCCATGTTCGCTTCGTGTTCAATAAAATTTAACTCCAGTCCAGTCACAAGTGTTAACACCATATGCACAAACCACACAGCAAAAAAAAAAAAAAAAAAAAAGTTCAAAATTTACATTACTCGGAAACTTGTCAGTTCAGAACATTGGCAATAATGCGAAAGAAAACGTTTCTTCAACTATACTACTACGCACCATCAGATTTTCTAGGTGGTATGACCACTACGAATATAATTACTCTTAACAGCCAAACATACTTCTAAAACAAAATAGCAATTTCACCAATTATTATAAACTTACAAAAAAAACGACAATAAACTTACAAGCATTATAAAAACAAAATAACTAGTATGTATGTACCTAAAATTATACTTACTCAGCTACTAGGACATAAAACAGGGCGGGAGGTCATTCAACGAAGCGAGATGTTTACTACGCAATTATAACGCAAAGTACAGTATAAATGAAGATTTTTCCTAGTATACATATTGAAAGATATCACGTATAAATCGCTAAAAACAAACAATTTCCACTTACCTCCAAACTTTCGTGGGAAAATGTATCGAAAAACAGTAATTCTGAAGTGTCAGCCATTATGCGATAAGAACCATGGAAAGGAACTCCATAGAATAATATATAAAACGGATGCGGTCAATATCATAAACTAAAGATGAGGTACANGTGTTCTACGTTATTAGTAGAGTCGAAATATACCACTTTCTGGAGTTTTTTTTCTTATTTTCAAAAAAGCCCCTAAACTAGAAAATTACCGTTAACATCTTAATTTTTTAATGACAAGAACTATTATATAAAGAAAAAACTTTACCAATTTGAATTTAATGAAACAGTATTACAAATTGGTTAGAGGAATTATAAATACATTAACATTACCTGAGCGATCGGGGATAGTAATGCGGACGTCGTCCGGCGACTATGTTAAAAAAAGTCAGAATATTATACAATATTACTATTTCGAATAGGATGGGCACCAGCTCACTGGGTGAGCACCAAGTCACAATTCTCAGGATCGTGGGCCGAGCAACCATGTGGCTGCATCCCCTGATACACACGTTACAAATTTACAGGAAAACGTAATATTAGCCGCAGTATTCAGGCTCCCCAGCATGCCTTAGTATTACCTTTTACCTTATAAATTAAGGAATCCTCCTTGAGGCGCCAATGACTTCCTGGAAAGGGCCAGGGACAAACTACAACACAAAAATGAGAACTCACAAATTTCGGTTTACTCAAATAAATTATATTGCCGAATAGAGTATACAGATACATGAATGCAATGCAAATTAAAGCGGACCTGACTCACAAGGCCTGCCAGCAGCTGTTACACTTACAAAAAGGCCAAGAATGGCGTGTAAACTTACAAGAGTAATTAAACCTCCGGGGTCGGTAAATTGAGCTGTCGAAGGGGTGCTGCGAACGCGGGGAAGACAGTTGGTAATTAAATAAATGTTCCAGTAAATTATGTTAGCCTATTGCTGTTAACTGTAGAGAACAAAGTATAAAAGTCCCACGAGAAGCGACACACGTGCAGCACATAAGACCCGTGGAATCAAACTGCCGGAGATGGCGCGAGTCAACAGCGTCCTAGCCGAGAGCTCGCTCCACTTCGCGAAGTAATCTAATCAACTAACCTCATTAACATAGAACTTGAAACATATACACACAAAACACTGAAACATTCTCAGTGAGTTTCCTTAATGCTGTAGAGAGTAAAGAGTTCTTAATTAAGCACTAATTTAAATACAAAACATGATTATATGGTGTCTTGCAGAGCACATGGGAAATTAAAGTATGTTAAGTTTTGGGGCACTTTACGACCGAAGCAGTCAGGTTGAAAGAAAAACTAATTATTTCCCACATCACTAATTGGCTTGATCAGACACACGATTGCACTCGGAAAATTATATAGAACCCTTCAAATACCCTAGCCTTGCTACTCTACACCTCATTAAATATGCACGTGGCATGCATTTATTCTGCGATTACTTCGCAATCCCCTAAGGGAATAATTTCACTAACAATTTCCAGTTGCCTATAAATTATAATGATATTTACTACACATTCTAACACCTGATTCCAATCCTATTTACACATATCTCTCTAGGGACACCACAGGCACTCGATTGAATCACTCGCTATCGGGTCATGACGTGCATGTTCTGCCGGCCACACTGGTGCAGCGACTGTGGGCCAATGACGTGATGACAGTGGCCGTGCCAGACCACGTAGGAGTGCTCCAGATCAATATCTCAAAACATTTGTTTACAAATCAGTATTCTAAACTAAAATCCAAACCATACTGCTTTCGCTAGACGAGAATGCATAAAATAAGTTCAATGTTGAGAATCGGAGTTTACCTGAGCACTGGTCTACCTCATCATCTTTAGTCTATGGTCAAGATTAGTAGTCAACAGGTAATTTCATTGTGGCCAGAACCTTTTCAGATCGTCAGGGTAGTGTCTGTGATTAATGACACTGGGAGATCTCAAATATAAAAAAATTGTATTGTTGTTGTATGTAATCCTGTGATAAGTTGATAATTAATTCAAAATATAAGGCTTTGAAAGGGGAAAATTCTTGGGTTTTGTTTGATAATAGTTTACAAGAAACAATAACCCAATCCTGATGCATAGACCCGCTACTATACCTCTCCATAATATAGTGTAATTATTCACATTTTCTATGTCTCCTAGAGTGAAGCACCATTTCGACGTAAATTAACACTATAGAGGATATAACGAATGACATTTACATTGTATCATCGTAACCCCCCTCCCTTGGGGCGTGAGTCTGAACCGTTGGGTGGGTGATCTTTGCACTTGACCGTTCACGTACTTCCCACACTTGTGCGTGGAGCACAAATTATGTGGAGCAGACACCCGCACTTGGCCTGGCCACATGGCAGCTTGACAGATCGCAACCGACCGGAACAGCAATGGACATCAAGAAGTACAAATCGCCATCTTTCCACCCACGTGATATTTTAAGTACCCCGAGAACTAATTGGGAATACCTCATGAAGATAAGTGGATTACACAATTAATTAGCATGTGACATGACGGCCATGTGCCATTGGGGATTTCGCAGGGAATGTATTGAGAGCTGCATGGTTAATGTGGAAAAGTACCTAAAGTTGTACATCAAGGATAGCACTGCAGTATGCAGAAAATATTAACAAATATTCTGTAAGGAATTATGAACAGGTTGCAGTACGTTTAACGTTTGAGAGAGAATTTCCGCAGGTAGAAATTTTGAACTCGGAAACAGCAGAAGCAATGGTTATCCCTAGTGCACAGCTGTTCCAGCCCCCAAATAAGCTTCTTCACTTTGAAATGTGTCGAATTAAATAAAAATTTCAGTGGGCACTAAGAGCTTTGTTTTTTTTTGTTTTAATTCATCTTGCTACAACAAAGGTTAGTTCAGAGTTTTTATGTGTCATCGTTGTTGAGTGCTGTGTAAATTTTAATTAATATATATTGTAAATGAACATCCTTCTCATTTAGCTTGGTAATTATTCATGCAAATTCAGTGCCAAAGTAATTGGTTATTGTCTTTTTTAATTGAAGGCATTTTTAGGACAGAGTTTTGTTAATTTTAATCTTAATAGGCTGTCACGAGGTGACACCATGAGTATAGTTACTAGTCACATCGCTCATTTTGCTAGAAGGTGATGGGTTGTGGTCGGAGGACGTATATGCATGTAGGATACATTCACACTTACATAGCAATTTTGTACTTTTTAATCTATACTCGGAATCCTTTTTCTTTTCGCCTCCCATGCATACATTGCAGCATTTTCGGCGCAAGGACATATGATTTTACAATTTATGGTAATGGCTGACTCCATCCTTTGTAATGCATTGGTCAACATATGGGTGGTCGACTTCAATCTTGTAACATCCATGGGCCAGACACCACATTTTCTTAATATCTGTGCTATCGAAGACGGAGGAGAACAACATAGCTTCTCAGAGGATAAGCAATTATCGTGAGGTCTGATGTTTTCATGCTGCATGTGAGACACATATTTGTGTGTGCATAATGAATTTGCAACAACTAAATATCATGGTCGCCTCTATTAANCTTCTGTGCTTCTACCCAATCATCCACAACTAGCTACGTCAAAAGGTATTCAGTGCTTATAGAATATGTTAACATCTTAATTTTTTAATGACAAGAACTATTATATGAAGAAAAAACTTTACCAATTTGAATTTAATCAAACAGTATTACTAATTGGTTAGAGGAATTATAAATACATTAACATTACCTGAGCGATCGGGGATAGTAATGCGGACGTCGTCCGGCGACTATGTTAAAAAAAGTCAGAATATTATACAATATTACTATTTCGAATAGGATGGGCACCAGCTCACTGGGTGAGCACGAAGTCACAATTCTCAGGATCGTGGGCCGAGCAACCATGTGGCTGTATCCCCTGATACATACGTTACAAATTTACAGGAAAACGTAATATATAGCAGCGGTATTCAGGCTCCCCAGCATGCCTTAGTATTACCTTTTACCTTATAAATTAAGGAATCCTCCTTGAGGCGCCAATGACTTCCTGGAAAGGGCCAGGGACAAACTACAACACAAAAATGAGAACTCACAAATTTCGTTTTACTCAAATAAATTATATTGCCGAATAGAGTATACAGTTACATGAATGCAATGCAAATTAAAGCGGACCTGACTCACAAGGCCTGCCAGCAGCTGTTACACTTACAAATAGGCCGAGAATGGCGTGTAAACTTACAAGAGTAATTAAACCTCCGGGGTCGGTAAATTGAGCTGTCGAAGGGGTGCTGTGAACGTGGGGAAGACAGTTGGTAATTAAATAAATGTTCCAGTAAATTATGTTAGCCTATTGCTGTTAACTGTAGAGTACAAAGTATAAAAGTCCCACGAGACGCGACACACGTGCAGCACATAAGACCCATGGAATCAAACTGTCGGAGATGGCGCGAGTCAACAGCGTCCTAGCCGAGAGCTCGCTCCACTTCGCGAAGTAATCTAATCAACTAACCTCATTAACATAGAACTTGAAACATATACACACAAAACACTGAAACATTCTCAGTGAGTTTCCTTAATGCTGTAGAGAGTAAAGAGTTCTTAATTAAGCACTAATTTAAATACAAAACATGATTATATGGTGTCTTGCAGAGCACATGGGAAATTAAAGTATGTTAAGTTCTGGGGCACTTTACGACCGAAGCAGTCAGGTTGAAAGAAAAACTAATTAATTCCCACATCACTAATTGGCTCGATCAGACACACAATTGCACTCGGAAAATTATATAGAACCCTTCAAATACCCTAGCCTTGCTACTCTACACCTCATTAAATATGCACGTGGCATGCATTTATTCTGCGATTACTTCGCAATCCCTTAAGGGCGAATTTCACTAACAATTTCCAGTCGCCTATAAATTATAATGATATTTACTACACATTCTAACACCTGATTCCAATCCTATTTACACATATCTCTCTAGGGACACCACAGGCACTCGATTGAATCACTCGCTATCGGGTCATGACGTGCATGTTCTGCCGGCCACACTGGTGCAGCGACTGTGGGCCAATGACGTGATGACAGTGGCCGTGCCAGACCACGTAGGAGTGCTCCAGATCAATATATCAAAACATTTGTTTACAAATCAGTATTCTAAACTAAAATCCAAACCATACTGCTTTCGCTAGACGAGAATGCATAAAATAAGTTCAATGTTGAGACTCGGAGTTTACCTGAGCACTGGTCTACCTCATCATCTTTAGTCTATGGTCAAGATTAGTAGTCAACAGGTAATTTCATTGTGGCCAGAACCTTTTCAGATCGTCAGGGTAGTGTCTGTGATTAATGACACTGGGAGATCTCAAATATAAAAAAAATTGTATTGTTGTTGTATGTAATCCTGTGATAAGTTGATAATTAATTCAAAATATAAGGCTTTGAAAGGGGAAAATTCTTGGGTTTTGTTTGATAATAGTTTACAAGAAACAATAACCCAATGCTGATGCATAGACCTGCTACTATACCTCTCCATAATATAGTGTAATTATTCACATTTTCTATGTCTCCTAGAGTGAAGCACCATTTCGACGTAAATTAACACTATAGAGGATATAACGAATGACATTTACATTGTGTCATCGTAACCCCCCTCCCTTGGGGCGTGAGTCTGAACCGTTGGGTGGGTGATCTTTGCACTTGACCGTTCACGTACTTCACACACTTGTGCGTGGAGCACAAATTATGTGGAGCAGACACCCGCACTTGGCCTGGCCACATGGCAGCTTGACAGATCGCAACCGACCGGAACAGCAATGGACATCAAGAAGTACAAATCGCCATCTTTCCACCCACGTGATATTTTAAGTACCCCGAGAACTAATTGGGAATACCTCATGAAGATAAGTGGATTACACAATTAATTAGCATGTGACATGACGGCCATGTGCCATTGGGGATTTCGCAGGGAATGTATTGAGAGCTGCATGGTTAATGTGGAAAAGTACCTAAAGTTGTACATCAAGGATAGCACTGCAGTAGGCAGAAAATATTAACAAATATTCTGTAAGGAATTATGAACAGGTTGCACTAAGTTTAACGTTTGAGAGAGAATTTCCGCAGGTAGAAATTTTGAACTCGGAAACAGCAGAAGCAATGGTTATCCCTAGTGCACAGCTGTTCCAGCCCCCAAATAAGCTTCTTCACTTTGAAATGTGTCGAATTAAATAAAAATTTCAGTGGGCACTAAGAGCTTTGTTTTTTTGTTTTAATTCAGCTTGCTACAACAAAGGTTAGTTCAGAGTTTTTATGTGTAATCGTTGTTGAGTGCTGTGTAAATTTTAATTAATATATTTTGTAAATGAACATCCTTCTCATTTAGCTTGGTAATTATTCATGCAAATTCAGTGCCAAAGTAATTAATTATTGTCTTTTTTAATTGAAGGCATTTTTAGGTCAGAGTTTTGTTAATTTTAATCTTAATAGGCTGTCACGAGGTGACACCATGAGTATAGTTACTAGTCACATCGCTCATTTTGCTAGAAGGTGATGGGTTGTGGTCGAAAGACGTATATATGTAGAATACATTCACACTTACATAGCAATTTTGTACTTTTTAATCTATACTCGGAATCCTTTTTCTTTTCGCCTCCCATGCATACATTGCAGCATTTTCGGCGCAAGGACATATGATTTTACAATTTATGGTAATGGCTGACTCCATCCTTTGTAATGCATTGGTCAACATATGGGTGGTCGACTTCAATCTTGTAACATCCATGGGCCAGACACCACATTTTCTTAATATCTGTGCTATCGAAGACGGAGGAGAACAACATAGCTTCTCAGAGGATAAGCAATTATCGTGAGGTCTGATGCTTTGATGCTGCATGTGAGACACATATTTGTGTGTGCATAATGAATTTGCAACAACTAAATATCATGGTCGCCTCTATTAATGAATAGGATCATTTAGGCATCTACAGTTAGGGAAAGAGGGACAGTCGTGCTTCCATGGCCTACAACAGAAAGTAGTGATCTAGGTCCTCTGTGTCATGCATTCAACCATGTGTACCATAAGAATGTTGTTGTGGGGACAATTGCCACATGGCGATAAAGAGTGTCGATCCTCTCAGTGGAGAAATGCACCTAGTGACACTCTTATCACTTTTAATTTTCAACTTCACACCACATCGAACCCTTCGACATGTTCCTGTCAGACCACTGTCAACACAGTGCCACACATGTTGGGTGCCAAATTATCATTGGCACTGTGATTGCCCGATTCGAAATGCACCAATCCTGTCGGAAAACCAGGAGTTAGGGGAGACTTGCCAGATGCTAGCCTCCCTGCAGACGGACAGAAGTATCTGTATATAACCTGCCGACATATGACAGGGACACAAGTACTGACAGGAGCCAACTGCCTACTATGCATGCACATCGAGTTCAATCATCAGCCAACTTCCGCCTTGGTAGACAGATGCCAGCTAAAAGTTTGTACAACTTACCCTCGTACCACCGGCGGAGTTCCGACAAGACCATGGTGTACTACGTATAGATGGCAATAGTACCATTCTCAGCACAGTTGACATCACCATCCAGCTCTGATACGGAGGCCATGGCATTGGATTGCCTATGAGAGGAATTAATGTAGGCCAGCCATGGCTGTAAGCACTTGGAGCTGTCATCAAGATGGCAACATGACGACTGCATGTTAGTAGTGGCTTGTAATATATAATATATGCTATCTACACATCAATCAATAAAGGTCAGAAAAAACCTATTCGTTTTCAGGACCTTGCAAATGGGGTGCCCAAAGAGCACTGTGAAGTTGTGCAATGTGTATTGGCCAAACACCAAGATGAGTTAGCATTTTATGACTTGCTCCATGCANTTTGTACAACTTACCCTCGTACCACCGGCGGAGTTCCGACAAGACCATGGTGTACTACGTATAGATGGCAATAGTGCCATTCTCAGCAAAGTTGACATCACCATCCAACTCTGATACGGAGGCCATGGCATTGGATTGCCTATGAGAGGAATTAATGCTAGGCCAGCCATGGCTGTAAGCACATGGAGCTGTCATCAAGATGGCAACATGGCGACTGCATGTTAGTAGTGGCTTGTAACATATAATATATGCTATCTACACATCAATCAATAAAGGTCAGAAAAAACCTATTCGTTTTCAGGACCTTGCAAATGGGGTGCCCAGAGAGCACTGTGAAGTTGTGCAATGTGTATTGGCCAAACACCAAGATGAGTTAGCATTTTATGACTTGCTCCATGCANAGAGCACTGTGAAGTTGTGCAATGTGTATTGGCCAAACACCAAGATGAGTTAGCATTTTATGACTTGCTCCATGCAACAACTGCAGCATAATGCTATCCCAACTGCATACTGTGCGCCCGTATACACAGGAACGCGAGGGTATGGGTCCGAAGAGCAAAGAGTAATAGGGTGCAAGTAGAGAAAATGGTGAGTGTTGGGGTCATCGATCTGTTATACAGTAGGAACAAATCATGTATAGTACTCGTCTGAAAGAAAGATGGCGTATACTTTTTTTTGCATAGATTTTCTTCCATTAAATCTTGTAACTGATAGCATACTGCCACTTTAGATCATTGTGGTCGAAGTGCTAGCCAGTTTATGTGATGCACAAGTGTTTACCATGCTATATCTTCAATCAGCATATTGGCAAGTACTCATCCACCCAGCTGATAGGAGAAAAAACGACACTCAGTAATGTTGCTTAGAAATGATTTTTATAAAAATTAAATTGCCACATCGGGATACATAGTGGGACATACTGATCCTCTCTTCTCCCTACAATAACCCGTAACAAAAAAAATATTAAAAATAATTTTGGCCTGCTATCTCGGATTTTGAAAAGGCCCAATCGCACTTTTAACTGGTAACAGTTTCGTCAAAGGATATATATATATAATTAGTGTAATGCAAAAGTGGTTTATAGGTATCACCTTGTAAAAAAAATGTTTAATAAAAAAATGTGGTAGTCAGCTTTTACATTTTTATTAATTAGACTGCATAGCATGCTCGCAAAGTACTTGTAATTACAGGCATACATTTAGACGCCACTGTATGGAAATGAAGCAGGAGAATGTTGTCTAACCTGAGCCAAGTGCACGCGAACTGACCTTGATCTCTGCATCCTGTGTGAATAAACCTGGAAGAATCTGGTTATAACCGATCGTATTCAAGGTCAGNAACTGACCTTGATCTCTGCATCCTGTGTGAATAAACCTGGAAGAATCTGGTTATAACCGATCGTATTCAAGGTCAGCATCGTACATGTTTGACGCGGCTTTTGCTGAGGAGGAGGAAGGGGGTGAATAGGAATGGGTGGGGGGAGTGCATGTTAGCATTTTCATAGGAATGCACCTGCACGGCGTCAAGTAACTGTACCGATGTAAGCATATGCGCTTCTATGCAATTTTCTTACATCTGCATCTGCATGGCATCAGGCAAATACACATGTAAACGTGTAAATGCTTCAAAGTAGTTTTCTCACATCTACACCTGCTCTGCATCAGGTAACTGCGCACATGATTCCAAGTCGTTTTCGCACTTGTGCGATGTCGGATGACCATGAGATCTGTACCTGCGAGGTGCCAGACACACGTGCTTCAAGGTCGTTTTTGCACCTGCTAGGTGTTGGATGATCATGAGGTCTGCACCTGCATGGCATCAGGTAACTGCACATGTTCTTCCAAGTAGTTTTCGCATCTTCTCGGTGTCAGATAGACTAAGTCAACATGAGTTGGAAGAGCAGTGTTAGCTTTTTTTCACAGAGCTATCTATCTCTAATCCCATATTACTACATATAAAGTCAGGCAAGAATAAAATTAATGTTAATTAAGGTAAAACATGTTTTTATAAANGTTCTTCCAAGTAGTTTTCGCATCTTCTCGGTGTCAGATAGACTAAGTCAACATGAGTTGGAAGAGCAGTGTTAGCCTTTTTTCACAGAGCTATCTATCTCTAATCCCATAATACTACATATAAAGTCAGGCAAGAATAAAATTAATGTTAATTAAGGTAAAACATGTTTTTATAANTTCATAAGTGACTCCCAGCCGCAACCTAATTTAAGACGTTGTCAAAAAAAAAAAATACGTGTAGATAACATTACTTAAAAATATTCGTAGTTCCTATTTCAGAATATTTTTCTCATCGTCTCAGGAATCGGAATACTTCGAGTGTCCGAAACACCTCATTTACACACAACCAATACATAATTTCAGAACCTTTTCCAACCCGGGAATCTTTGTATGCTGGATTTTCTCTGCATGAAAGCCTTCAACGATGGGTTCGCTGTGTAGGTCCTCGACATGTGAGGGTATGTGTGTCGTATGCGAACCACCTCGTACAATTCTGCAGACCAGTTGTGACGATAGGCCTTAAGGAAAATGCTGCGCTGTTTGGAGATGTGCACCAGGTTGTCGATTTTAGGTTTAGGCTTGTGTGGGTCCCTCTTGTGGTTGGGGTACATGTTCCGAAGCAGGGAGTTGTCCTTGACAATTTCGGGCTTCATGTGAGTGGTAGAATGAACGGTACTATTATACTTACAGACAAGTTTTGGCAGTAGCTGAAGCCTTTTGTAGTTTCAATTCGCCATGAAATGTTTCCACCCTTAGTATTTCAGAGTCTGGTGAAAACACCCGACGATGCTAGCCCGGAGTCCAGAGTAGATGGAATAGTGATTTATGCTGTACCTTTTCATCAGTGCATGGAAAGTAGCATTAAAATATTCTTTACCATAGTCGGTGTGGAGATTTTTTCGGTACTCGCCCTTCGTGCAACACTTCTGCCATGGCCTCGGTGATGACACATGCATTATTCGACTTGAGTGGTCTGGCCCAGGCATACTTGGAAAACGTTTATATTACGGTTAAAATGTATCAGTGACCTTTATTCACACTAGCAAAATCTTGCATTTCGATCAGGTCGGATTGGAAAGTATCGTCCAGACCTTTCATTATATACTTTCTCCGAGGATAATTCCTTCTGGACGACCTGTGGAAACCCCAGAAACGACATATTTCGTCATCTCACGATGTAGCCAGCTTCGACGAATTCTTCGAAGATGGCTATAATCTCGTTGGTGTGCGACCGGTTGTCCGCAGACTGCGAAGCGACCAGTAGCCATAGTCTATCAATGAGTTCATTCGGAATGCCCCAAAACAATTAGTCTATCTTGCGTTTGGCATCGATCTTCTGGAGAAACAGAGCCGATGTTGAGGGGTTAGCGTTCGTGTAATGAGCACGACTGGACTGCAGCAGGTGTCGGTACTTGTGCAAATCCGATTCGGCGTAGTGTCCTGGACACCTACGAAACAAAAGTTCGCACAGACCATGCGTAATTTTCACTTTGCGCTTTCCGATCTGCATCAAATCTTCTGGAAAAAAACATCACTTCCTTGTTTCTGAGAAACCATTTTTCATCATGATGTTGCAAACCATATATCTGGTCGCTGTTCCGATCGGAGTAGGAAGCGACGTAGTGCCAAAACAGGGTGCCCACCTCTGATCCACGCACTCGTGTATGTTTTTGTTCTCGCGCCTGCAGCAAATCGATCAGGGGTAAATCGTATTCGTCGCTAGTGACGCCCCCTTCCGATTCGGGTAGTTATGGACTTATTTTCCGTTTATGCATCGGGGTCGGCCCTTCCATACTTTGATTTCGTGCTTGATATCCGGCCAAGGAAAAGCATCCTGCTGGCATCGTTGACCAACTTCGTAGAGATGGCTTGTTATCGGCTTGTAAGCCTCTTCCCTTCCATTATCGAGAGTCAGTCTGTAACTTTTTGCGAAACATCTATTTCGCGTGAACAGCTTTGATGGCCCATTGCTGCTCAGTGATCAGTTTGGTTCGTTCCACCATCATTCATAGACACAGGTGTGTGTGTATATATATACATACATATTAACTCTCAAGTTGATTAAAGTGAATTTTCAATCCTTTCTAGTCGGTCGATGATAGCATCGAGCACCTTCTTGCTATGCCTCGCAACAACGGTTTTCGCAGCCAGTTTGAATGTTAACATATTTTGAAGAGCCTTCAATTCTTCCCATCTCTGGGCATTCAACATGTAGATCAGGCCTATTATCCATGCCACCCTACCCCCTACATGCCGGTCGACGGCCACCAAATCTTCAACCATTTAATTTTTGATAATCTCGATCTTTTGCCCAGGAAGCGGCAGGTGCCTATAAACAGCGTTGAGGCGAGCTTCCATGAACCCAATCCCATCATAATTGTCATCAGAGGGTAGACCATGCCCAAACTTGGAAATGGTATAGTGACTCATGGTTGGTGTCTTACTATTAACTGATCGAAGCCACACCTGCACCTTCTATTATGTACCAGCGAA
>NQII01003602.1:0-24874 GCA_002778355.1 Clitarchus hookeri
CTAACATAACTTAACCTACCAAAGGCCAGAAAAAATCGGAAGTAACCTTACATACCTTAACCTAACATGGTCCAGATAAAAATTATACATATCCTAAGCACACGTATGTCCTACAGACATTTAAGAAAATTTGACGTTTCCAGAGATTAGAAACACACTTCATTCAGACTGAGGCCAATCAGCACTTCGAGTAGCATTCAACATCAACTTGTAAATGAACGGTTGGATCAACCAGAATTATTTTTAAAATCCAATTGAGCCAAAGAGATAGTCAGACACCTCCATGTCTACCCAAGTGGTCATACATTCAAAGCCTCCCCATATCACAATAATCCCTACCATCTGTCAATATAACATAACCGGCAGATACCAGACCACCCAATGTACCAGCCATAACATCCTCTATTACCCAAGCAAAACTGAGTCATTACTAATTAGTCATACCACCCAAAATGTCAACCATACCATCCATCATTCCTCAAGTGTATCAAGCTACTATAAAGTTCAAACCAGCACATTACCTAACACCTATTCCATCTGCTCTGCCAATCTACACCATAACCCCTAAATCACCCCTAATGACCCCTTAATGATACCTAAGTGATCCCTAAATGACCCCTAATGGCCACTAAATAACCCCTAATTATCCCTAAATGACCCCTAAATAACCCACATGCTCCACAATCAGCACCACATGCACCAAAATCAGCACCACATGCACCATTATCAGCACAGCATGCACCACAATCAGCACCACAATCAGCACCACACTCTCCAAAACTGCAACTATCATGTTGAAATTAATTTAATAAATAAATCATCAATGCCAAAAAAAAATTTCTCCTGATCATTTTTATAACTGGTTTCTATTAATCATTAAATTATCCTTCGAATAAAAGTAGAAACACAAATTTCAAACTCAAATTTTTTTATTATTACAATGTAAAAAAAAATTACGAATTTTACATGTTTTTTTCTTTTCTTTTCAAAATTTGTGTAATTATTTTCAGCGATCTTTTTTTTTGTTAGGCATAATTTTCGACATACATTTTATAATTAAATAAAATTTTTCTAAATATATATTTATTAACAGCAGACATGCATATGGTTAGTTAAAATCCTTCTGGATTTCAGATTCCATTAATGAATTTAAAAAAATTGAGAACGGATTAAAATATATAAATTTTATTAAACCAATGTAAACATATACTCTTATATTTCCAAAGTATTTCCTAAATAATATCTTTGATCATTTTTAATGCGATTGTTGATAATTTCCTTTAAAGTCATACGGTTTGTATTGTATTTTTTTCATGATAATCTAATTTTACTGCACTGCTATGTCCGATACAATAACACTTTGTCATTAATTTTCCTATTTTTCTGTTGAATAGGATTTACTTATAAGAAATGAATTTCCAAAATTATCGATTTGAATGACAGTAAACCTGAATACATTTTTTTACATATTTTCTACATTGTGAAAAATGGCATAAGTAATATATCTTAAATATGTTGCACATGATATCCATAATTGTTTAGCAAAAAAATTCAACATTTCTTAAATAAGTTATTTTCATTATTATTATCTCTCTCTCTATGATTATTAATTTTTTTGTGAATTATAATATGGGGAAAATGATGTTTTCATGTTTTATTAATGTAAACAATTTTATAATGTGTGTTTAATTTTTCACGATTTCATTTTTTACAACTGTTTCGGTAATTAGCATGTTATGATTAATTTTTTCATTTCAAGATTGTCACATTTGCACACTGTTTTAAAAATTATGGAAGAATGTCAATGTCAAGAGCCAAAGATTAATATAACAAATCTATTACATAATGTTTCTTCGAAATTAAAAGTGTCTTAAAACTTGCTCTCAGTTTTTACAGAACTAATTTACACTGATTTAAACTCTTTGAAAATTATATTTATTTTTGTATGAAGTTAATTAAATCATATTAAATTTTACATCTTCAGAACACCAAGCTCACTATATTATTTGCTGACAGTTATAAATTTAGATATTTATACAAATATAGTATTTACGGGAATGAGTGAATCACCTTTGTTTAAAGTAACATAGAATCATGTTAGATCATCTACATAACTCTTGAAGAAATGTTCCCTGTCATATTCAGCAACGAAAAAATTATAACATAAATACCATCTCAATATATATGTTAGTAAATAGTCTGAAAATTTATTTCACAATTTTTCTAACTGCGTTATAATATTTCCTTCCAATAAATTATCCGTTTAAAATGTTTATCACGCATTTAAATTTATGTATATTGGTTTATTCCATGCGTAACTTTCTACAACCATATATTATTTTTCGATACCAATAACACTCAGTTTTCAATGTAATGCCTCGAAATTCAGTCAAAATTACTGACTTTATCAAACAAAAATACTTGTTAGTGATTCCTCGTTCACTACAAAACATTATTTACAAAAATTTGATCAACTACTTATTCGTTTTGGTAACGCATCTGTGGATAAACGCTGGGTTGTTTTGTGACATTAAAATAATTGACATAACATATATTTATTACCAAATGTTATATATATTATTACTACAAGACCAAGTTTGTTTGTATGCCAAACTAAGATATTTCAGTATAAAACATAGTAAGTTTTTATAAAATACGCATGCTGATTTTAAAGTAGTTTCATTATATATGTTTTTAACTCTGCAATCAATTATTAGCGTAGTTATTTAACTGTTACTTGTTAACTTCAAATGCATTTCGCTGACATATTTATGTATCGTAAAATGTAACCGCGTAACGAAATGTCAATACATATTTGTTAAGTGCCTCAATCAAGAGAGGAAACTGAAAAACTAAATGTTTTCTTAGGAATTATATCTAAACGCCAGACTGAGGCAAAACACCTAAACTCTAGACAAAGCCAAGAGCCCACGACTCTGAGCAACAGCGATTTGCATAAACAAACTGAAAGCTGCAGCAAGTCGGGAGTTGGTGGATACAAAGATAGATGACAATATCCGTGCACGCTGTTTGCCTTTAGCAGACTTTACAATAACAAGCTAATATTTTGCGACATGGCTTGAGTTTTAACCACAATGATGGAACTTCCCAGTGAGTAAATATTTTTTAGACAAATTATGCTAAACCCATGATGGAGAGTAATGTAGAATTTACACCAACTGAAACTAATAATTTAAAAAAAACCTGTTGCAAGCACAGTATTACCTTTTTAGAATTTAATATTGAATAATAAATTGTTAGCATTACGCAATTTTTATTTCCCTCTCTTTTAACTATTAATAGTCATTAAAATTCACCGTCCTGCCATATTCATTTACTTTCGAGAATATAGGAAATATTATTACCTTCAACAGGAAGGCGTCGTTAAATTGCGGTACATATTTGCAGCGCAACGTAAAGATAAATTTCACCCACAGATAAAGCTGAGTGAAGACGAAAATACCCAGGGAAAGTGATAGTTTGCGAGGACGAACACACGGAGAGCAAAGAAAGAAGATGAATTGGACGTGCGCGGTGAAAGAGGTCTGGGGAAGAAGAAGTNAGGACGAACACACGGAGAGCAAAGAAAGAAGATGAATTGGACGTGCGCGGTGAAAGAGGTCTGGGGAAGAAGAAGTGTTGGCTAGAAGCATGCGCAGGCAGCGACTACAACGCAAGAGGTCCACGAGTTTTAACGAGCCAGTAATAAGTTTCCTGCTGGGCGCCAGTCGCTCCTTAAGTTTCTGATTAACGGCGTTCGCTCTAGCGGGCGTTGACGCGACTCAACTCACGCGAAACGCGAGAGCTNCTCCTTAAGTTTCTGATTAACGGCGTTCGCTCTAGCGGGCGTTGACGCGACTCAACTCACGCGAAACGCGAGAGCTTGCTTCGTGTGTTGTGCAGGTTGCCGGCATCTTTGACTACCTTCCATGCAGTCTCTCGCTCGTTAGCGTTCTTTGGCGTTTCACCGAAACAGGATGGTAGCATCATTGGACCTCTAATTTGTTTTTTGTCCGTTCGTGGATATCGTTTATTCGCGGTTTCTTCGCAATTTTTGAAATAAACCTTTGAAAAATCAGCCCATGATTGGTTGTTTCCTATATGGTCTTACATTAAAAGCGTTTTATATTTGTATTAATATAAAGGTTCCCTATTTTTCTTTAAAATAAACTTTTATAATAACGTTATCTTGAAAAATTCTATTTTATGCTTATAATTAATATAAATAAAAACAGGTAGAAAGAATGACAAATAGTTATTATGCGAAGCATTATTACACCCAGTGCGGAATAATATGGTCGGATGTCCATTTGGTATAATTTTTATATTCGCTTAAGCGTTTTTTGCATATTATGGAGGAATATACTGAAAGTAGCCATTAAGCAGGGATTCAGAAAAGTTGTAAATACTCTTGAATGGACTATAAATCCATGATTAACGGACAGTGATAATTTAGTCGGTTATTCATAGAATACTTCTACAAGTATTGATTCTTAAGAAACTTCCAAACTTTTAAAATAAGTCTATTATAAATTTTTAAATATATTTTTAACCCTAACGTAACATTTAAAATTGCTACATCGAGCTAACAGTTGAACCAAATTTGTTGCCTGTGACAAAAATGTTTTACAAGTTGTAAATATTTTGAGACGGCAAACAAAATGAACCACAACAAATTATGTGGTTTTGTTTCGGGTTTCTGCTCAAAATTCTGTATCTGACACGTGGCCAAGGCATGCGTGGTAATTTACCTTCAAATTTACGTAGCGGCCTTCGCCTAAAACATTATTTCATAGTTTAATATGCAAATGACAATCATCCTAAAGAGTTAGCAATGTTATAATATATGAAAACCTAGTATCTTTACCACTTAAACTGTTAACCAACACTTCTTATAAAAGATTTACCACTGATTTATACTGCGTTTTATTTCTAGTTAAATATTACAATTTTCTGTGACTGTAATTCACTTACTCTCCAACCGGGAAGTTTAAAATAAAAACATTCTTAATTTTTCAACATTAATTTTGGTATTAGTAAGTATAATGTAAGTAAATGTGAGAGCTAAATAATATTCAAATAGATTGCAATTAATTATTTCAGAGTCGTAATGTAAAATGTTATACAAAAAAATTTTTACTTGTAAACTATATTTTTGAAATACAGTTTACGTTATTATTTTTGTGATGTTTTTACAGACCTTAATGAATCGCTACAAATCGTACTACAATGCTGCAATACCCTGTTGTTTGCAAGAGTGGTTCCTAGTCACAGTTTTATCCGTGATCTCCACTGGGTTTTATAAAACACAATTTGCTTAGGAAGGGTTGGTAGAGATTTCGGGCCTTCTCCCTAAACACACAGATAATTATGTATCCATACATATAAAAAACTAAAATTGTTTTTATTAATTTTGTACATAATTACTTATAGGTATATAAATATGTAAATAAAATATTTATTTTTAATTAATTTTATACATATTTATGTATATATAAATATGTAAATATAAAAGTATTTTAAATTTATATTTATATACATATGCCTACAAGCATATTTCAGTAAAGTATTATTATGTAAGTATTTACGTGTTTTCTTCTTGGGCGAATGAGTATGTGGGTTTTCTTATAGTGGTCCCATGTTTTTTTTACATATCAATTTTATGGTGGAAATGCTCTTGTGTGCACAAGCTGTACCGATTCGACATATGATTATGATGAGAGAGTTTATGCTAAAAACGGAACGAGCGCAGTGGAGTCGGTTTGTGTGGAATGTACACTTGCAAGACTTTTGCAAGGAGTCAACGAACTTCAAAATAAACTGTCTTCGGCTCTAAATACTGATGAGCATACAACTCCTTCTACAAAGAAAATTAAATTTAATATAGAATACAAAACAGGAGATGAAGATTACAATGAAGAGAGCATTGATGAAAATGAACATGAAGACAGTGATAGCGCTGAAGACGATGATGGCAATTTTCTCGATGCACTGACACACCCCTCCAACATAATTGCTGCAACAATCGACATGAAGAAGGCAGAGTATGCCGAGAATACTAGTTACGATTTTCCCGAAAAACAGAATGAACTTTTGATATACTCGAGTTGACAGTAGAGGAGAAGCACTCGCAATCATACGCAGGAAATTCACAAGACAGAATGGAACGAAAAAGGTGAGTTTCTAGCTTATATAAGATTTTTGGAACTTTTTACCTTGTATCCCTCCGCGGACATTCTGCACAAAGTTCTGTTCGCGCAACGACCAATTGTAAAGCATTGTTGGGNATGATCAAAGATCTGACGATGTTTGTGGAGGCACAAGAAGGTGTGGAAGAAGACGTTTTCCGATCTCTTCAAAACGTACGAAAATTTGCGGTGGGTGTAAAAATGAACAATGTTAAGCAACAAGAGATCTCAAGCTTTTTTATGAAAGATAATTAACGAAATCATTCTGTGATTTAATTGATCTCAGCCAGCCAGTTTCGAAACCAAAAACTTTTTATTTCCTATAGGTTTCAGAGAAGTTTTTACATATGTATTTAAAACAGTATATGTACTGTATAATTTTGTTCATTTTAAATTTTTGTTCGTCCTGATTTTATAAATTTGTGTTCAAATAAGTTTGTAAATAAACATCAAAAGCGTTTAACTGAGTGTTTTTCTGTCATTTTAACACCCTAGCATACCCCTACTAACCTCCATCCATCCTGTATCGTTATTTTGGATAATTCAAATTCGTGGATAATTCGAAGTTTGTTTTGGTCCCTTGAGCTTCGAATTATCCAAGTTCCACTGTATTACACCAAGTGCGGAATAATACGGTCGGATGTCCATTTGGTGTAATTTTTATATTCGCTTAAGGATTTTTTGCATATTATGGAGGAATATACTGAAAGTAGCCATTAAGCAGGGATTCAGAAAAGTTGTAAATACTCTTGAATGGACTATAAATCCATGATTAACGGACAGTGATAATTTAGTCGGTTATTCATAGAATACTTCTACAAGTATTGATTCTTAAGAAACTTCCAAACTTTTAAAATAAGTCAATTATAAATTTTTTAATATATTTTTAACCCTAACGTAACATTTAAAATTGCTACATCCAGCTAACAGTTGAACCAAATTTGTTGCCTGTGACAAAAATGTTTTACAAGTTGTAAATATTTTGAGACGGCAAACAAAATGAACCACAACAAATTATGTGGTTTTGTTTTGTGTTTCTGCACAAAATTCTGTATCTGACACGTGGCCAAGGCATGCATGGTAATTTACCTTCAAATTTACGTAGCGGACTTCGCCTAAAACATTATTTGATAGTTTAATATGCAAATGACAATCATCCTAAAGAGTTAGCAATGTTATAATATATTAAAACTGAATATCTTTACCACTTAAACTGTTAACCAACATTTCTTATAAAAGATTGACCACTGATTTATACTGCGTTTTATTTCTAGTTAAATATTACAATTTTCTGTGACTGTAATTCACTTACTCTCCAACCGGGAAGTTTAAAATAAATACATTCTTAAATTTTTAACATTAATTTTGGTATTAGTAAGTAGAATGTAAGTAAATGTGAGAGCATCATAATATTCAAATAGATTGCAATTAATTATTTCAGAGTCGTAATGTAAAATGTTATATAAAACAATTTTTACTTCTTAACTATATTTTTGAAATACAGTTTACGTTAATATTTTTGTGATGTTTTTACAGACCTTAATGAATCGCTACAAATCGTACTGCAATGCTGCAATACCCTGTTGTTTGCAAGAGTGGTTCCTAGTCACAGTTTTATCCGTGATCTACACTGGGTTTTATAAAACACAATTTGCTTAGGAAGGGTTGGTAGAGATTTCGGGCCTTCTCCCTAACCACACAGATAATTATGTATCCATACATATAAAAAACTAAAATTGTTTTTATTAATTTTGTACATAATTACTTATAGGTATATAAATATGTAAATAAAATATTTATTTTTAATTAATTGTATACATATATATGTATATATAAAAATGGAAATATAAAAGTATTTTAAATTTATATTTATATACATATGCCTACAAGCATATTTCAGTAAAGTATTATTATGTAAGTATTTACGTGTTTTCTTCTTGGGCGAATGAGTATGTGGGTTTTCTTATAGTGGTCCCATGTTATTTTTACATATCAATTTTATGGTGGAAATGCTTTTGTGTGCACAAGCTGTACCGATTCGACAGATGATTATGATGAGAGAGTTTATGCTAAAAACGGAATGAGCGCAGTGGAGTCGATTTGTGTGGAATGTACACTTGCAAGACTTTTGCAAGGAGTCAACGAACTTCAAAATAAACTGTCTTCGGCTCTAAATACTGATGAGCATACAACTCCTGCTACAAAGAAAATTAAATTTATTATAGAATACAAAACAGGAGGTGAAGATGACAATGAAGAGAGCATTGATGAAAATGAACATGAAGACAGTGATAGTGCTGAAGACGATGATGGCAATTTTCTCGATGCACTGACACACCCCTCCAACATAATTGCTGCAACAATCGACATGAAGAAGGCAGAGTATGCCGAGAATACTGGTTACGATTTTCCCGAAAAACCGAATGAACTTTTGATATACTCGAGTTGACAGTAGAGGAGAAGCACTCGCAATCATACGCAGGAAATTCACAAGACAGAATGGAACGAATAAGGTAAGTTTCTAGCTTATATAAGATTTTTGGAACTATTTACCTTGTATCCCTCCGCGGACATTCTGCACAAAGTTCTGTTCGCGCAACGACCAATTGTAAAGCATTGTTGGGGACTGCCGTGGTGCTGCATTGCTCAATACAAAGTCCCAGTTGTGCATCGACCATTGGCGAAGAATGGTGGGAGCCTGCTGTAGTTCTAAGCACTTTTAGAGCAACGGTCAATTAAAGTTTACCCAGTAAGTGATTAAATATACCGAGTAACCTGCATATATACTTTATAAAGAGAGATTATTAAATAAAATCTCTATATTTCAGCTTTAGAGGTAGGACAGCATAGTTTTTTTTAATAGTAGGGGGAATTAATTTTAACTTGCGACCCATATGCACCGCACGCACCGCAGCAAGCACCGCACGCACCACAGTTAGCACCGCATGCACCGCAATCAGCACCGCACACACCGCAATAGCACTGCAAGCACACAGCATCACATGCACCATAGTTAACACCGCACAAACTGCAGTTAGCACCAAACGCACCACAATTAGTACCGCATGCACTGAAGTTAGCACCGCACGCACCGCAATCGGGAGTAATTTAAAGGTCATTATGAGTCATTTATAGGCCATTTATGTGTCATTATGGGTCGTTTATTGGTATTTTATTAAACATTTATGGGTCATTATGGGTCGTTTATTGGTCATTTATTAAACATTTATGGGTTAATATGGGTCATTTATGGATCACTATGGATCATTATGGGGTATTTATGGGTCATTTATGTGTCATAATGGGTAATTATGTGTCATTATGAGTCATTTACGGGCAATTGTGGGTCATTGTGGGTAATTTATGGGTCAGTATTAGTCATTTATGGGTTATTATGGGTCATAGTGGGTAATTATGGGGGAAAACGTGTCATTTAGGTGTCAGTTTTGTGAGGTATTGGTCTGCCAGTAGTCAGTTGTCTGCTTTAAGTGCGTCCATGAGTTCAAGCTGAGCAAATATAACATGAAGACGAAATATATTTTCACATCTTAAAATATCAATTCTCGGGCAGGGCAGTGATGATAAGTTAGCAGCTAGCGAGTCGTTAAGAAGTTTTTTCAACTCCTCTGGTACGGTTCTTCCCGGATTAACTATAATGCACATTGTTTACAAATTAAAACTATTTTTTCCTGCTGCAACTTGTGTGTGAAGTTTTCTTTCTCCTGTAGATTGTTACAAATTTGACTTTGGTGTACGGGGTTAAACATTTAAATTTGTTTACTATATGTTGCTTCACATTTGAGTTGTCAATACATATGCGTGATCGACATAATAAATATTAATGCTAGAATTTATGATTCAAGTGTGAAATATTCCAAGCCTTGTTAGCTAGTGTGTAGCAGATTATGAATGGAACGTGCAAAGACTTCTATTCGACATATTTTTCCTATGCGCTGGCTTTAATTTGGTTTAAAATAAATTACGATTTATATTTATCAAAGGTGTAAGGAATGCGTCTGACGAGTGTTTTATTTTTCATCCATCAGTATGTTCTATCTGTTTTTTTTTCCCTTCAATCAGTATGGCAACGTGGTAACATATATATTTTTCCCAAGTGTCAAACCTGGACCCTCCTGTCAGTGTGCCCTTGTGTATTCTCGAATGGGCTGAAGATATATGTGCTTCTTTTTTTCAGCGTATTAAAGTTTGTGTGATAAAATAAATACACATTCGTGAATTATTTTCGCAATTTATTAAAGTTTTATATTATCAAATAAATATTCAATCGATCTCTGTTGGAATAATAAATTTTACCTATCTAGTGTGAAGCCACTGTGGTGAGCGTGCTGCCCGTTCCTTCCCAGGTTCCGGGCGACCACGTGCCTTAGACAACTAGTGTTACAGGAAGAGCAAAGTACAACTTACGGCTGCCAACTCGTGAATACTGCACGTGGTACCAACCCACACCTGTCGTCGCTAGCGCTGAAATGACACGTCGTACATATGCAAGGCCCCATCTCCTAAAAAAAGTTTTTTTTGTCAGTGATGGCTACAGAGTACGTTTCTCGGGGACGCCACACGACCTGATGTACTGGAATATCTGAAATTACCTGTGCGCTCTACTGGCTAATACTAAAAATAAATGGAAATTAGAGATGTCATGGTGTGTAAGGGGTGAAGAGAAAGCGAGCAATTGACAGATGAAACAACCAATATAAAAATTGATGACGGTCGGTCGTGTTAGCACATCTGGAAATGTAGGTTTTTTACTAATAGTTTTCAATATTTCGCTATAAATTTTTTCATAAATTTAAACTAATTTTTTTAATGTTTAGTAATTTTCTTAAGTTTTATAATTTTGGAATTTTTTTAGAATTGTTTGGATTCAACGCCACCTGGGTCAATGTCACCGACATTTGATAGGGCTGACGAGATTGACACTGGCGAGGGCCGGTCATGTCGAGAGCTTAGTCGTTCCACCTGTTATTACACCCCGTACCTCCTACATGTACATCTTAAAATTTCTTTTTTTTTTGTAATTTTTTTACATTTTTTTAATTTTTTATATTTTTTACGATTTTACAATTTTTCTGCATTTTTTAAATATTTTATTTCAAGGTCATTCAAAGTTATGGGCGTTAGGTCAAGTCCAAAGGTTAATGTCAAGGTCAACTGTATCCAGAATGGCGGTTGGGTGACATCACAACATGGCGGCCGGCCGGTGCCGGTACCGGGTGCCAATGTGCCTGACTACTTTATATTATTCTACTATAACTACCCTTTTGAAAATAAATGCCTCATATTTTAAAATCGTAAATTACCATAGCATTAATCACAACAAAATTTGGTAGTAAATGATTGAGTTGTTTCCGAGATATTATGTAAAAGCTTTATTATTTAATCTAGTGCTATTTTCTAAAATGACGGACTAGTAACGATATTCCCCTCGAATTTTAATGCCTATAATATATACTGCCATTGTCAAAAATTTGGTTTAAATAATTAGGTTAAAAGGTTGCCGAGATAAGAGAAAGCCCTAAAATTGTATGGCCACCGTTTTGAAGATAAGCATCCGGCGTGGTCTAAAACACTATGAGTCAGATTTTCTTACTAAGTGCTATATGTGTACCGAGTTGGGTGAAATTCTGTTGTTGGTTTCAAATATTTTTAGGGGGACACACATGCGCAGGCACACACGCACACATAAAAACACAAAGACAGGAAGTTATAACATAATAAGAACAGTTATTCTTCAAAGGATATGTTAAATGGCATATTGAATAAGTGAAACGCTGTTTATTATGTAGAAATTATATTATATTGAATAACTACCATTCTTGAGCTGGCATTCGTTCAGAAGAGAAAACATTATCAGAGAGAGTTTTACTTTAATACATACTATGTATTATGTTGGTACCCTAAATTTTATTCCGACTAAATGTATTAATAAACATATGTTTGGCAAGTTATGACACCGGGCTTTCTCGCAGAAATGTGTAAAATCTCCATTGTTTGCTTATAATGTATAACTATACTTGAACACAACCATTATGGATAATTCACATATTTCGTCTTTAGTGTGATCTGCAAATGTTTTAAATATGTGTGTTTATATATCTGTAATGTTATTGCTAACAAATAGGAGTTACAACTGCATGATAACCATAAATGTGGTAAGCCATTCTAATCACATGTGGTAATTACCACACTTTACATAGCATGTTGCAACATACTTTGTGAAGCGAGAAGAAGTGAAGAGCAAAGTGCGGAGGGGTAAGTTGCGCGCGCAGCACTACAAGAAATACACGAGTGTCGGGCTATAGCATTGTTACGCGCGCAGCACTACAAGAAATACACGAGTGTCGGGCTATAGCATTGTTGCGAAGCTACAGACTGGTCCATGGCAGTATCGAGATGTGCGAATGCGATGAAACTGGTTTGCATAATGTTAGTTTGGCAAGTACGCGGAAGAATATGTCGTGGATTGATACATTTAAGCTCAGAAGTTTGCACTTGCAGAATTTTCTTAATATATCAGATGAGTTTTTATCAAAGGTTGTGTCGCAATGGTCGTTAGAGGCAAAACATATCTACAAAATTTTAATATGGTCTCTCCTGGGATTTAAATGTCTTTTTTTTTTAAAAGGAGCGGTTATACATCCAGACAGACATCCAGGTGATTTCATAAGTCTAACTTTACAAAGGAAAGTAGGTGGGTTTTTAACCATAATATTTAATCAAATGTAATAAATTATTGTTTAATTTCATTAGAAATACGACATCTTACATTGTTGGCATAATTTCAGTTTCAAGATGTCGTCCACACTTGACAGTAAGTAATTCCATTAGTGACACATCATGTAACTAAATAAACATATTTCAATAAGAAAAGATCACAGTTTTTTAAACACCTACATCTCTAGTCTCTAAATAGTATAAAACAAAGTCGCTTATCCGCGTCTGTCTGTGTATTTGCTTAGTACTTCTAAACTACTTAATAGATTTTGATGCTGTTTCCAACATCATTTAGAGAATTTCTTGAGACAGGTAGTGGTGTATAAGAAATTTATATATTATGTAACGATAGTAGAGAAATGTCAAACCGTTTGTAATAATGTCGTAAAAAAACTCTTTTAGTGCGCTTACATGACTTGCGCTGACTAAACCATAATAGATACATCAAATAAATGTGCTACAGAATTGTAGCTCTCAAAAAGTTCTACAGAAAAGTCTGCAACAGCATGTGTTTATCTTTTAAGGGTGACCCACAGTAACAATTTTTGTATTTTAAAGTATCGCTGTAAAAACTAAATTGTTACCGGGCGAAGAAGGGCCAATTCGCTAGTATTTTATAAAACACTGAAATAGATAATTGTTTTCATTCGAAAGGTTTATTTCATAATTTGAAATAAAATGTTGCTCGTGTGACATTGTACTAACAGGAAACATGTGCCACTTAACGAATAGGATGTTAATCAATTTGTTACGAATCATCGACCAATAACTTTAACTTTGAAGCATTTACACTTCTGATATATCATGGCATATATTAATTTAGTCACATCACCGTCTGTGGGTTCTACTTTCTCTCATAACAATTTTGTGGTAGTTAATTTGGTCGGTATATTGCGTTGGGCCAATTTGTATTAATTTCTGAGTTCCAGCCCAATATGAGCCTATAGGCAACCTTCAAATGGCACTCTTGGGCCAACGCACGTTGCTACTGAGGGTGGCTCTATACGTTCCCTACGCCATCTGTAGCCACGAAAATAAATCTCGAAATTTCAGACTACCATAGGAGTAAGCTTTCAACATGCCACGCTTATTGGGTATATTATTTTTAATTACGTACTGAAACATGTTTAAACACTACATTTTTCAGACTGTTATAGGTTAACATATTATGGGTGAATACCTGCGAAAATACTACAGGGCCCTACAATCCTGCATTGCTACGTTCCACAAACTTTTCACCCACATATTAAAGAGTCAATGCTTGACGTCCTATTGTACACTGAAGAGCCAAAAAAACTGGTATAGGGGTGCGTATGCAAATAACAGAGGCATGGAACCAACCAGAGTAACAGGATGTGGTCGGTAGCTAGATCGGTTACTGCTGCTAAAATAGCAGGTTATCAATATTTAAGTGAGTTTGAACGTGGTATTATAATCGGCGCACAAGAGATGGGGCATAGCATCTCCAAGGTAGCTATATTCGCGTACGACCATTTCACGAGTGTACCGTGAATATCGAGAATCCGGTAAAACATCACATCTTCGATATCGCTGCGGCTGGAAAAAGATCATGAAAGAACGGGACAAACAAAGACTGACGAGAATCATTAAACATGACAGAAGTGCAACCCTTTCTCAAATTGGTGCGGATTGGATTTGTGGACTGTCCTGCATGTTTCATGGTGTGAATTGCCTCCTGAATATCTTCAGAGATTAGTCGAGTCCATGCCACGTCATCTTGCAGTACTTCTGCTTGCCCGGTGGTGTGTGAGGGGGGGGGGATGGGGGGATACACGATTTTAGGCAGGTGTACCAGTTTTTTTGGCTCTTCAGTGTAAATTCATGCGACAGAAATTCTTTACGCCAGTTTGGTCCTTTGTGCGTTGCAGCGATGGAGCACTAGATACTCGTTTCACTGTAGCTCTTACAGTTTTCTCGCTTTTGTACCTGAAAAACAGAAGTTTTCTTTACGAATACAGGTACATAAGCTATATCCATTGCTCCTTCTCGAAGGAGCACCACCATTATCTTACAGGAGAGTTAAGAGACTGCGTCACGCACCATTATGTATTTTTTATTTATTTCTTCCTTATTTTAATTTAGGAGGATTTATTGGAAAATGTCGCAACGAAAATTTAGCTAATTACCTTAGCCATCATTGCGGACACAATATATGAACTACTAACGTATCTTTATGTAATAATTAACTTAATACCAAATTGAGTATATTTATTTATTCTAACATTTTGATGACAACCAGAGAACACCTATTAACAATCAGGTACATAAATTTGCATAGAACTATAAAATGCAATGCTTCTATAAAGAAACATTTTCATTCTTCTGTTATTACACTGAAAAACATAATTTCTGTATAAGGGGTTATGCAGCATCTTAAGGTATTGAGAGCCGATGAGGATGAAGCGAGGTAGATATGGAGTAGCACTGGAATGCAACGGCGGGGTAAATGGGAGATGCCCGAAGAAACTCGCTGACCAGCAGCGTCGTCCAGCACGATATCCACGTGCGAAAATCTGGGAACGACCCCACCGGGAATTGAGGCTGGTTAATTTTTGTGGGAAACGAGTGCCCTAGCCGCTACTCTACCGCGGCCCCATGATGTTACATTGGAAAAGGAGAAGAGAATAATACCAAGGCTATTATAATTTACTTGACTCGTAGTGCAATGACGTCATGGGCAAAACAAGCGATTACCGATCTTCCGATTGCCGAGTCAGCAAATTAACTCCTAAAACACTAAGAAAAACTCTGACCGCTTCTTTCTTTCTCTAGTGTTATTTGAATTGTGTAAGTAATATGAAGGTAAAGTTTGAATTCGAGCTGAACATTAGCAGCTCTTTTGGTTTTAGTACTGGACTGCTTTTCTACCAATATCACTATCGAAACAATGTGAGTAGAATTTAAGGTTAGGATACCGTTCATGTATAAATTAACTTTTGAGTTGTTTGTAAAATTCTTCTAACCTAGTTCCAATGGAACTATAATATTTACAAGTTAGTAAAAGAGTGCATGTGTGTGTGTCTATATATATATATATATATATATATATATATATATATATATATACTGAAGAGCAAAAAAAATTGGTATAGGCGTGCGTATGCAAATAACAGAGATATGGAACCAATCAGAGTAACGCGATGCGGTCGGCAACTAGATCGGTTACTGTTGCTAGAATGGCAGGTAATCAAGATTTAAGTGAGTTTGAACTTGGTGTTATAGTTGGCGCACGAGAGATGGGACATAGCATCTCCGAGGTAGCGATATTCGCGTCGTACGACCATTTCACGAGTGTACCGTGAATATCGGGTATCTGGTAAAAATCACCTCTTCGAAATCGCTGCGGCCAGAAGAAGATCGTGAAAGAACGGGACAAACGACGACTGGCGATAATCATCAAACGTGACAGACGTGTAACACTTTCTCAAATTTTCGCAGATTGTATTTGTGGACTGCCCTGCATGATTCATGGTGTGATGTGCCTCCTGCATACCTTCAGACATTAGTCAAGTCTATGCCACGTCGTCTTGCAGCACTTCTGCTTGATGGGGGGAGGGGAGGCTACAGATTATTAGGCAGGTGTACCTGTTTTTTGGGTTCTTCTGTGTATATATATATATATATATATATATATATATTTATTTATAGTGAGAAATAGAGTGACGTAGTGGGGGTAGGATTCCGACCGACAAACTTATTGAGGTGATTCATTATGTAAAATAATGTGGGAAATATATGGGACACTTTCTACCTAAACTTACTTCTACCCAAACTGGGTATTAAGGGCCTTATAAACCCCCTGAAAATCGAGATTCTAAATTTTATTTGTACGAAATATGGGAGCCGAAATTAAATAAAATTACTTTTCCCCAAACTTTGTTTTATGATATAAGGATCTTTGACCTAAGAGCAAACTCTCATTGATACCTCTCTCAGTATTGAAAATAACGGGGGTGGTCACCATCTTTTTACAGGCAACTATTTTACCGCCCAGAATTATGAACATCTGATGCTGGTTTATTGGGCAGTATGGTCTAATTAACAAAAATATCATGTTGTTGCAACAGCCCATTACCATATTCCCTACAGGGAATCACGCACCGACTGCCACCAGAAACCAACTAGGCTGCTTCAGTACTGTGAGCTTTTTAACATATGGTAGTGGGGCGGATAATACCAAAGAATAGCAGTTATTGTGCACTTTGTAAAAAAAAGCATGAAATTTGGCACATAGGTACCTCTTTATATTGTGATCTAGCCTCTGAAAGCAATGGCAGCAATTTTACAAAATTGTGGACAAGTAGGACTACACTGTAAGACAAGCAAGTTTAACAGTTCTTTCTTGCAAATAATCTTGTTTTAATGTGTACTGACGCAAATATATTACGATTGTTTATGTTCCGAGAAGAATAACGGACAAGCGCTTAATCTATAGAATTTTAAAAACTCTTTCACATTACTATAAGTACTATTTTACAACATGTCACAATTGAAACACTCTCCTTCACAAAAACACATAACAGAACATGGAAGTTGGACTTTCTTGCCCCTACATCGCCTGTCACAGCCTTTTTTTGCATTGGCATGATATTGGTTCTCGGCATGTCTTGGCTACTTGTGGCAAAATAGTCCATAACGGTTCATAAACTCTAATAGGATTTCCACGCTAACCCCATTGAAAAGGCGATGGAAGCTTTGGCCTCGGAATGATGACTTGCCCCAAGCATGTGAGCCTTGGTATGTAGCTCTTCTCACATGTTTCTTTAAAGCAGCTCTTGTGGGTGGAATCAACTGCACATTGCTTTTCGTTTTTAACAGCTTCCTCCAGGCTTCATCAATGTCTAAGCAGATACTTGTTCGGTCGTAGAGTAGGATTAGAAATTTTTCGATGCAGGTAAATACGTCTTTAGGAAGGAATATTGGTGCTGATGATATCTTTAGTAGTGACTCTGTCAGTTCAGGGAACACTGACTAAACGGACAAGGCAGTTTTCTTACTACGTCCTGCAAAAAAAGACACAGTATCACATCCATGAGAGCGTTGGACAATGGTAATGCTCATGGTTTATTTGATCATATTCCAGCTGCTATTTTATGGGCTGCTAAGTAACAAACATGTTCCCCTGTTCCAAAAGCCAGCAATAGTTCATTCCCTGCGGGCAATCCTTGAGCATATTATATACGTAGCACCACGATATCTTTGTCTACAGTTTTAATGAGGATGGTTTTATTATCACGTTGTATAGCATGTTGTGCATGCAAAATCATGCGACTGTTTGCCTCTTCATGTGTACGTGGTGCTACAGACTCTAATTCCTCCAAAGGTTGTGTACTTTGAAATCACTCGCCATTGGTAAAGATAACTTTCTTTCCATGATTCTTGAAATGTTTGATTCCACAATCTGTGAGAAACCTGAACAATTAGGTTTTGTTTTGGTCATTTCGTAAGAATATATGCCATGTTTTAGAGGTAGAGGATGTTGATGTCACACGGTTACGTACTCCATTTCCATGTTTTTTTTCGTGCTAAATTTAGAGAGAATTTTACTTTTAGATATCCCACACAATTTCAAAATGTGTTACACACTGAAATTGTTGGGATAGGAATGGGATAAATATTTCAGTTGCGTATTCTTGAAAGTTATTTGTGGTTGTTGGCCTCAGCATCTCAACTGTTGCAGCTCCATCAAGAATGCAACAGGTTCAAGTAGGTGGATATGTCTGATCAGTCAAATATTCTTCTAATCATTTAAGAAAATAACTTATTGAACCCATACGTATATTTTCGCCATCAGAAAGAGCTGTTAGGTATTCTTTGTTCTCATTACGAAAGAACTGTTCAATATCTCCATCTCGTGTCTGACATCCAATGCATAGTTAGCAAACAGTCCATCATCATTTTTAAAATGACTATCAGATTCTTTGTTTTTTGGCTGATTTTTAATGTATTATGTATAAAATCTGAGAACTTGTTATGGTAGATTGTGTCATCAATACATCTCGTTCTACGAATGAAGCACGCTATGGCGAAAGCCGTAAACTGCTCCAGGCCTACAGCTTTAACTTTCCTCACAACATTTACAGCCTGAGGATAAGCACTTTACTTTGTCGCAATGGATATGAAGTCCATACTCTCTTCCTCGAATGCATTTCCAAGTTTTTCCATTACATTAACCAGTGAGCAAACATCATTGGCGAATGCTGCTTGGACACTCTTCCCACCAAAATCGATTATGTGCATTCCCTTCTTCAAACTCTGCAATAACATGGCAACTTCCCTACCTGCAATCATCAAACAGCGAAAAGCACTTATATTATCAGCAATTCCAGCTGCCCCACCAACCCCCTTGATAAGACCATCACTTTGCTAATTAGCTTCGTTAATAAGTATCAATGAAAATGTATTTGTGGTCTTGTGAACAGTGAAACGTCCAGCATTGAAGTTTGCATTCACACCAGGGCATTATATTGGCAGGTTAGCTATGTATCTCAAATGAACTGAAATCCACCTGTCATAGTTGGTGTGGTCCAAAGCATGGAATCAGGGTACTAGTTCATGAAAGGCATTGAAGTACATTTCAAATTATGCCTGTTAGAAAGAACGAATGAGCACAATAATTGTTCATTCCTTCTTAAGAACAGTATACGAGTAGTTGAGTTGAGGGTAACTGTCTTCTCTGCAACAGCGCCATTCCTCAAATTGTGTAGCTTCATCTTGATTCACTTCACAGTTTCGATCGTATGCTCGTCTATGAAGAATATATCAGTGACTTGGTGAGCTTTTCTTGTTCGTGTGATGTGGGCTACTTTCAGGAATGAATTTGCAATACCTTCAGTTGCAACATATACTTCAACTTAAGCCTCAACCCACCCACTTTTTTTGTAGCCAGTCGCCCAACATCTTTAAGACTGCCATTTCAATGTGAAATCCACCTAGTATTACCACTATTTTCTCCTCCCCGTGTATTTCCGACCACTTCCACTGTATCTGCTTAGCTAAACCAAGCAGAGGCTGGTCAAAGGTGATTACTGGAATCTGTCCTGTATTTAGGAAATCTACAGCTTTCCGGATATCATATATTGAATGTCAGATCATGGCTGCTGTATGAGCACATCAAGGTAGAGTCGAAGCAGGGCAGTGGAACTAATGACATTAATATTTTTATTCTGGGGCCTAGTGTGAAAGGACACGTTGATACGTTGTTAAGTTTTTTATGTATCTTCCAGTTCTTTATATATGATCTTCAGCCATATGTATTCTTCCTGTGTATGCTGTACAAAGCCATCATGACAAGCTGGTAATGTAATTGATTTCTTTAAACTGCCATCGGCAGGGGTTACATCCGTGTAGGAAAACGACAATGGATGAATTTTATTCCCTCCACATGACTGTATAAATTCATTTTGAATATCTAATGTTTGAGAAAATCCTGCACCAGAGAAAGTTGTATGCTGGATTATGGAGATTACAGTGCAATGGAAAGAACCATTTGATGTAGTGGATGATGGATTGTGGTCTACATTGTCAAATGCAGCACTTGTAAATATTCCATGCTTCATTACAGGAGGACTGATTACTTGTTTATGAAATTTTTGGCCTGCCTTATTACCCAACTGTGTAGACGCTGCAGGACACGGTCAGATGAAATACTGATACCAAGACTCTAAAACTTTTCAATTATTTCTCTCTTTCGTGTGTGAGCATGCAACATGAGCCCTAAATAAATGGGGACTGGGGTTTCCTGTGATGGACTGTCTTGTACTGTACTATGAGAGGAAGGAGTTCTGCTAGTACATCTGTGCTTAATGCTATTGAACTTCAGGAGTTGAGCGATTGTAAGTGCAGCAGTTTAATTATCTTCACCCTGGTCGTTTTTAATGCATGGGATATCAAGTATCATATTCACCCACGCAAATAATAACAGTGGAAAACTGTATTGTTGACATGTACTGAAAAACCCAGTAAAAGGTTTATCTTCTCTAAACATTACCCGTCTGACAATTTGTGCAGAATGTAGAAGCTGAACTGCATCGTTATCACCATCAAATTCACAAACTTTGTTAACAGAAGACCCTACATCTTCACAGAACGCTAGTATTATGTCTCTTCTATGGTATACGCACTCGTGTTAGATAAATGCGGCAGAACTCGTTTCAGTCGTGTTGTGTGAACTCTGCCATCAATTTGGACCCCAAGCTGATTGTTTGTGTCTGTTTGAGTACAGGTCAGCAAGCTCAGCAAGCTTTAATACAGGAGATGTCTCATCGTCCACATGTACTTCCTCAATTTGCGTAACTAATTATGCTAATACATAGGCATGCAAAGATATCTCGTGGTTGTTTGGTTGTGATTCACTACTCCTAGGCTTTCTTGCTTTGTTGTACAACTGTACCAAACATCTAGTGTGGTATTTAGTTTCAAGTTCCACCATGTTACCTGCGCTTAGTCTACACAAAAGGTCATTGTCTTCAACAAGTCGTGCACAATTCCTAACACGAGCATCTAGTTCAAAAGTAGAAGAATCACGAAGTCCTTCACGGTCAGCTAACTTATTGCAAAAGAAGCATGTTGTCTCTTTGGCGGTCGCTGATGACGTATACCGGTACACGTTTCGTTGCAGGTGGTGCATCTGTCTTCTTGCAAACTTCATCCGTCTTAGCCTTGTTTAACATTGTGTTGTTATATATTAATTTGCATGACTGATGATATCGTGCATTATGAGCTATCATTGCATCATTGATAGCTCATGAATCAAAGCTAGCAATGCCAGAACCTTGACCAATCCGTTTCAGTGTGAGTGTTGTTGGTAACTGACCGACTTTAGAAAATTCGGTAAATTTTTTTGCAAAGTACCATATCTATTTCCAAAATATTTTAGCTTCAATTGTGTAGGACAATAAGCTGTTCATGTTTTTTGTCTTCTTGGCAAATGACACAGAGTGTCCAATTGATTTCAAATTCATGTCGTGGCGTGGACGGTCCTGGATTCTGGAGGTCAAGCTTGAAGTTTTTCTTTGTAAACATGATGTAATTCATTCATTAACTAACCTAGAAAAAAAATTAAATTAAAAGTAGCAAACACAGGGGAATGTGTATCATTAATATTATCACTTTTTGCTTAATCATATTAAAAGTTTTTATNAGGAATGTGTATCATTAATATTATCACTTTTTGCTTAATCATATTAAAAGTTTTTATCAAATTAAAACCGAACTAAAATACAAATTGTATAATTCGATTATAGCTTTTCAAAAATCGAAACCTGTCAATATCAAATAAAATTTGTAATGTGTAATTGACCGAAAGTGATTAAATAACTCATATATTTTCAANCGAAACCTGTCAATATCAAATAAAATTTGTAATGTGTAATTGACCGAAAGTGATTAAATAACTCATATATTTTCAATTTGTTTACATATTAAATCATTTACAAGACTTCATTTACACGTCATACGAATCGTCCTCTTATCATAGGGGCATGGGTGGGTTGTTTAATGTCCACATACATAACTAGATTGCAGTGTTACACATTAAGAAAGAAAGATTAAAACATTATAATCCACCAAAAACAGTACATTTCTGAAATACTACATTTCGTTCGACAGACATACTGGAAAATGGCTGGCATTGCCTTCATACGTGCCTCAATATTTATATTTTTTAACAATATAAATCGGTACCTCTGTGCCAAATTTCATGCTTTTATCTCAAAGTGCACAATAATTTTGTTTTTCCGCCCCAATATGGTAAATTTTGTTTACAGTAAGCTTTATAAACGTCCTTCACCATCACATGTGCCCTGGACACAGCAACATACCTTAGAAGCACGTATCTACTGTTGCTGCATACAAGGCACCGTATCGTTGATGTCAAATCTTTGGGTGTAGTTGCCACAGAAACGGCAGTTGTAACAATATGACATTTTTTGTAGACTTGGTCATACTGCTCAATAAACCAGCACCAAACTGTCATTAATCCTGGCGGTAAAACTGTTGTTTGCAATAAGGTGGTGGCCAACCCTTGTTATTTTCATTAGGACTGTAGGTATTTATGAAAGTTTGCTCTTGGGGTGAAGATTCCGGGAACATGAAACAAAGATTACAAAGATTGGAGAAATGTAATTTAATTTCACTTCTTTTCCGATATTTTGCAAAAATACAGTACGTATAAAATATCAGTTTTTAAAAGCTTACATCTCTTTTAATGTTCAGCTTAAGCAGGAAGTGTCCCATATATTTCCCAACTGATTTTGCATAAGGAATCATCTCTCTCTCTCTCTCTCTGTATATAATATAAAAAACGGGTTTACTGAAAATTCGAACGCAAACAAACAAATCTGGCATGCGTAAAAGACTAAAATGGGTAAAGTTAATTTTAAGTTGGTGATTTCAGTTCAGTGATATTACTTCCTTGTGAAAATAGATTATTTATGAACACACATAAATGCACGTATATTTCTCATTGGTGCTTCACTTTTCATTACATGTTCATGTATATAATCGGTGTCCTTTCAGAATGGCATCTGTATCGTATCGAATAGAAACATATTATTTAATGTGTAACTATGTGTGGAGGAAATTTTTATAACATATATCAGAAGAACTTTCTATGGAATAGCCAAGTGTTCATAAATCCTCATACCTTGGAAATTTTCTCAACATGGAAGAGCAGTACGTTGTTTAAATATAATATTCTCTATACCTTAGAAATGTTTCACAAGAAAAAATGTCAAAGANATGGAAGAGCAGTACGTTGTTTAAATATAATATTCTCTATACCTTAGAAATGTTTCACAAGAAAAAATGTCAAAGAAAAATAATTTAATTTACGTAATTCATAACAAATAACTTCAGGAGATAGAAGTCGCGTTTTATGCAAAACCTACAAAAATGTAGAGCATTTCACTTCTACCAATTTTCATAAATACTCTCTTTCATATTGCATAAAAACGATAATTAGGTAAGCGTTGTACAAAAAGGCTTGGTGAAAAATATAGAGTAAGTTTCTTGAAAGAATAAAATCCTTTGTGTGAACAGTACTTCGCTNTACAAAAAGGCTTGGTGAAAAATATAGAGTAAGTTTCTTGAAAGAATAAAATCCTTTGTGTGAACAGTACTTCGCTCAATCTTTCTGCAGCTATACATTCATAAACGAGACGTTTATATTGCTCATGCGCTTAACTTTCATCTGGATATGATTTCTCGACATATGTGAACGATATCAAAATCTCAATTTCAAATGGATGTATTTATTTAGCTCCAAATTGCTTCCTCGTCGTGCATATATTTCACGTTAAACTTAAGTTCTCTCTGCGCTCTTTATTTTTTTCTTTTTGCGTACCACTTTTTTATTTCGCCGTTCCTCATCTTCTGTCGGTGGCAGGTTCGCGAGGGCGCTATCTTTGTCTCCGCCCCTTCTTTCAAACGCGTCCTTATTCCAGCCAGCTTGGGGCCTCCAGCCGCGCTTGTGACGTAAGCAGCCTGGATGTCGCCAAATTTATAAGCCGAGCTCTCGAGAAGACGGCAGAATAAATACCGACAACGTTTCCAAAATAATAGCTAGTCGTGCTCTCTCTTTCTCAGATAGGATATTATCTTTTTCACGTATTCTCTAAGACAAAATTAATAAATAATAATAAACAAGATATTTTACACGTCGGACAAAACATGTTGATAAGATATTTGAATGTGTATGTATGAACACGACAAAATGCATTTAACATACCAAGGAAGTCTTATAGTTAGACATAGAAAACATTTTTTTATAAATAATTACACGTTAAAATCTTTTAATTATTGCTGATTCCGCAACGAACATCTTTCAAAATAAAATATACAGATTTTGCTATGAATGGGTTTTCGGGGATCAATGTATCGGTGTCAGATTTTCTGCCTACTCTTCCGTTCTAAAATACAAATACATATAA
>NQII01003602.1:24947-128254 GCA_002778355.1 Clitarchus hookeri
AAATACAAATATATATAATTCAACAATTGGTAGAGAAATACACACAATAATAATGTACTCGTATGTGTAAATTGCTTTACTCTTACTACTTCGTCCACGTGTACTGCACGAAAAAGGTTTTAATTTATAAGTTATCGAAATAATTCTTTGTATATCAGATAAAAGAATTTTTAAATACATTTTTTAACATTTTTAAATACTTAATGCAATCATCTACAAAGGATTCTGAAGTAAAAATCAAAGAATTTATCTCATCGGGTTTAAGATACTCGTACATTGATGGGTCCATGAAAACATCCTCATTTTTGGTTGAGTTTCGGAGAACCATATAACTGGTTTACATAAATTTTAAAGGTTGTATTTTGAAGTAAAATTCACAAGATATCACTTTATGCCAAATAAATATTAAAGATTCCCTGAAAACACATTTTACCTCTTTTCACTTGTTGAGGGTTGAATAAATAAGTTAATGGAAACGAGTTTTTTAAGCATTTATTCATTAACGTTTGCGAATCAAAAAGGGCCGCTATATTTAATTGGGACAGTCAGATTTTGGATTTCCCTAAATACACGTTTTACCAACTTTAATTACTTCGGGTAAATAATGCCGAAAACTCCCCATATAATATGTTGGTAATCGCATTGGAAGATTTTTTAAACAAAGGTTGCCTTTACAACTTATTCGTTTTAAGAGAGAGGATGACTAACCCTGAAAACACATTTTACCATTTGGTCGCTTCTTAAGTGATCAATGAACAATAATATTGTAACTAGTAGAAGAGAGTCTTTCTTAACAAAATGCAGAGCGTAATGTCATTAAGACAAATGGATAATGAAATACTACTGATATAATATTTTACCTCATTTTCTACCATACAAGAATTTCACTACGAAAAAATCCTGTAACACTGTTTTTGATCATAACAGTAAATGGTAGTATTTCGAAGCAGTACTTGAAATTTCTGGAAAACACAATTCTCCTTTCCATTCATTTAAGTGTTATTTTTAAACAGTTCTTCCGCCGGATAAAATCACACCAAAATTTGTTCTGCTTTCAGCCCTAGAGGTTTCAACTGTGTTTTTATGAGTCCGTCAGTCAATGAGAGAATGGAAATATTCTTTTTGTTAGAGAAATAAATGTTATTACAGGTATTTCTACAAATTTTCATTGGTGTTATTTTTTAAAACACAGTGAGTAATATTGTTAATAATAATAGGCTAATTGTTGCTTGTGTATATCAATCCACAATGCTATGATCGTTACTTTAATAAGTCGTATGAAGGAAAAAACACAGTTTCCTTTCATATTTATGTGCCTGGGCTTAAACAAAAGAAATCGAGAAACTTCATTTACAGATTTAATCTTGCAATACACTCCAAGCGCAATAATAAGTAAACGTAATTTTCCTTAATAGATGACAAGGCGCTCTAACTGGAGACTTAAATTTACACAATCCGAAACCCCTCATACGGCCAGCACAAATTGCGTTACATAGTAAAGAAATGTAAATATCTTTTATTTGTGTGGTAAATCTCGAGCCGAATTACCGATGTGGCAAACATTGCCGACTATTACGTTTTTCAATTATACGCAGCCATGATTAACCTGATACCATACCTTATAAAAATTACAATAATGTTAAACAAAACTTAAAACAATATCTTATTTTCGATACTTGCCAACACTGAAAAGGGTACACACATTGTGACTCGAATGATTTCCTCTGGCTCACACTGTAAATCACACATGGTTTAGCAGTAGCTCCGAGAGCCTTGCCACTGACAATATTATCGACCTCTGTTGTCTCAGATTAATACTAGGGGTGCATACACACTATCTAATTTCAAAAATACATTTCACTGACGTGGCTGGCAGATTGAACAAGGAATGGGACCATACAAGACCATCGTAGTGGCACTACAGCCGTTCCGAATGAAAAGATGTAGGAGCATCTAATAAATATCACACGAGTGATGGAGTATTGGTTAAAATAGGTATAATACGGACGAGAAGATAAGTGTAAAATCATTCGTGTAAAGCCATTCGATATCTGCCTTATATTCCAGTTTACATAGCTATTTCTAAAGTATTGCCAGTTACAAGGATGAAGCTACAAATGGCATAAACCTGAATGTAGGTTATAATCTATGCTTGGTGACATGCTTCTGATATCCAGAAGGAATAAGAGAGCACGGAATTTCCGAAATCACAGTTAGAGGTAGTGCTTCTGGCACTTCTCGTAACTACTTGCACAAAACAGATTGAATTTTATTGCTTATATACTTTATACATATATAAGCCTAACATACGTTTTCATTTCTCTTAAGTAATTATTTTATGTGAGTTATCTACTAATCTACAGTTGTTAAGTAAAATGTTTAAATAATTGAATTACTTACCATATTTTCTCACACTTTAATAAAGGACGTCATAAATGAATATAATTACGCCTGCTGTAATGTNTTTATTGCTTATATACTTTATACATATATAAGCCTAACATACGTTTTCATTTCTCTTAAGTAATTATTTTATGTGAATTATCTACTAATGTACAGTTGTTAAGTAAAATGTTTAAATAATTGAATTACTTACCATATTTTCTCACACTTTAATAAAGGACGTCATAAATGAATATAATTAGGCCTGCTGTAATGTTTTTTTTCATAATTGCCTTTAATTAAGGCCTGCTTTGCCAGGATATGTTTAGTGCTAGCTGAGTTAAGTTACTCTATATGGTTAAAAGCATCAGGGCATTACTGAAATTAAAATATAAGAAATGTCGTCACTAGTTTAACAAGTAATTACTCTTCTTGCAATCCTTACAGAAAATAAAATGTAATAATGCAGCTCTGCATCTTGTCAGCTTTATCTACTTGGAGAACATACATTTATCAATAAAATTTTGCGATTTTCTTTTACATTTTATTTTACGTATGTATATATTTATATTAATTCGAATACATTGTAACTTGTAATGCATCCTTTATTGGATTCATATTGAATGTATAATTTCAAACTTGTACTGAGTTTAAATGTGCTAATATAAACGAGAAACACATCACAGTATAGTTGAGGAATACTAAAATTTGGTGAAAATCATTAATTTCAATGATTTGTTTATTCTTTTAAAAAAAAGCAGAAAGCAAGAAAAAATCATACAGGTTACAAGTGTTTACAGAAATGGACGGACTAATAATTGCTGGAAAATTTTGTCAAATAGCAAAATGTTGTTATGAAATCAGCAATTCACTTAAATTCATCACCGTAATATGAACACGTTTTATTCAAATTGAATATGAAAACTTAGATGTAAAACATACCAATTTTGTTCAGGTGGTTAATTGCAATTTTTTGACTTATATCAAGAAGAGTTTGATGAATAAATCGATCGTATTTAAACAACAAAGTCTCAGGATATTTCAGTGCGATAAAGCAGTAAATTTTTTAGCAATAATTTTCCTTCTCACATTCAAAATTATTGTAAAATGTTTCTTTCCTGTGCTTGGCACAGCTTATAGATTTCTATGATGTAATATGGTGTGCTCTTTACGAATACTGCAAGCTCATAATATAGCTGCCATACTCCTCTTCTTTGGCAGATACAAATGTCCACTCACTGCAGCTACTATACTTAGACATTGCTGTAGATGCAATTAAGAAATGTCCAACACAATAGAATAAACATTTATATGCCACACAATGAGCTATTAACTTTAAAATAATTAGGGATAAAATTTCCTTACACATGGAGATTATAGTTGAAATTAGTCTTCACAAAAACTACTAAATGATTATAATAACTCATTTTTATTTGGTTTTAGAACACAATTGCAAATTAAAATATTGTTGTAAGCCGTACATGTTTTGACATTTCTTGCTTACTTCCAACACAGTGTGGGGCCACAGTGACGAAGTGGCTAGAGCGCTTGCCTCCCACCTAGGCGAACCGGGTTCGTTTCCAGGCGTGGTCGCTCGCAGATTTTCGCACGTGGTGGCCATCGCTGGCGATGCTTCTGGTTAGCAGGTTTTCTCTGGGATATTTTTTTCCCCTTCCTTGCATTCCGGCGCTTCTCCATCTCGCTTCACCCTCATCGGCTCTGAAGACCCCGTTGTTGTGAGCCGTCTAAACCCTTTACACTTCAACGCAATTATTGTTTTAAAGTTATTGATTGTTTGTTTAGTGAAGTTACTGTCGGTAAGGTAAGTGGTTTAAAATACAAATACCAGTCTCGAGGTTGAAAACAAAAGTTATGAAAATCAGTACTATGGAGATTTTTTTAATCGTTGTCGAAACTTCGGTGATAATGCTTGCTTTTCAAATAACTATGCTGAATTACAGAGCCTGCCGTGACTCACTGAAATTCTTAGCAAAGTTTAAAGTCGTCAAATAGTACTGCGAAACATAAAAAAAAAAGTTTAGTTTAAACATACATTTTTAAGGGTCTTAGAGCCGTTTTCCTTAATCAAGAATTTTTAGATCTTTGTAAATAATTATATTCAAAATTAGGTATTCAAAATGTAGTTCAATGATGATCTGCTAAATAGCACCTTATAATGGATGGTAATTAAAAATTATATCTTAAGAGAAACCACTTTCCGTAAAGTTTATGCTGAAAACAAAAATATAAATCTTACTAAACCAAACAATCGTTTTCAAGAAAAAATTTTTTTTAAACCATGTAACCGGTTAATATTTTTTTTGTTATAGATTGAAAACAGTCAACACCAACATTGGACCTCGGGTTATTCAAATTCTCAGTTTGTAATTTTGATTAAAACGGTATAATCTGACACTACTATGAATGAGCCCTACTCTGCTCCCTTTTTTTATGGATTGTGAAGCACACTTCCATAAACAGTAATGAGTACTTCATTTTTTTTTAAAAACCTTTACACATAAAGTTTTAGATTTTACTTGGATCAATATAAAATAACGAGAATTATTTTATTCTCTCCTCATGCAAATATTTCCTGTATTTACGTAATTGTCGAATCCACGTTCGGAACGAATAATGTCATACTAAGATAATTTATGTCGATATATTACGGCTATTTAAAGTTGTCAATATGATACTCAGTTATTCTTGGAATTTTTAAGTTCACACTGATAGCACCTCATGCAATTTTATTTTATTATACTTTTTTTACCTTCCTCGCCCACTTTTATCCTGCCTTGCTGCAACGCAAACAATAACTGCCTCTGCATATTTGCGAAATTTGCATCAAATGAATAGAAAACCACTGCAATACCATAGTGATAGTCTCGTAATTTGGAGGATTATTATTTCTATAGATTTTGTAGCGTATTATTATGGAATTATTAAAATTTTAATGGTTATTGGAATTTCTCTGGTGATTTCGTGCTTGTGATCGTTAAAGAAACGCGCTCGTGAGACGAGAGGGCATACATTTTGAATCACTTCGAAAATGTTTTCAAATATTTTAAGTACTGTTTTCCTATTTTAATCTGCGTTGTTAATTTTTTGTGATCGATGTTATTAAAATAAAGTGAATGTAACAGAAGTATAAAATATTAGGCCTACTTTAGAGTATCACAACTAGTCGGCACCCACGATATTTTCGCCCTTGGCTTCCACCACGAGGGTCCGTATTTCAGTTACAGGTTTTGGTGGGTGGGGATTTTCATGTAGGAATTGTGGCAGGCACTGCCGCGATGTAGTTGTTTTCTCGGGGTGCTTCAGTATTCTCCCCCGCACTCTTTCTGCTGCTGCTAAATCTCCATCACCTCTCATTCGTCCAGTCTAAGAGCTGGATAGGATAACATGTCAATTCCTCGGGCGAGACAATCAACTCCAAATAGAGCCGGGATCCTGTCATTTACGTATTATACTTTACCTGAAAATATCAACAAAATAAAAGTTTATATTTTTTTAATCAGATATATTAATTTTAAAAACATTTTACAGCCATTTAATGGTAAACATCATGGCTTGCGTGCTGCTGATTATTATACAATGGTACACGTACGACTTTGAACCAGTTACGAATCACGAAAGTTCGTACACGGGGGAAAATATTTCACCGGATTTTCAAAGCCTATGTTAAGTATCTAATATTATTGTCTGGATCATCCAACTAAATCGAACGAAATAGAGCACCGATTGTTTTTGCAAGATTCTCGATTTGCCTTACTCGTGGACTTTGTGAATCATGGAATGCTGGTACTTCAGGAGTAAAAAAAATAATTAAGACTTCAAAGTAAAAAAAAAGGAAGACATTGGTAGGGCTTTCATTTTATTTCTAACTTTTGTTTACTTAACTCACCTATTTTCATTGTTCGAAATAGAAAATTGTTTCCATTATTGACACAAAATACCCAGCTAACAGAAGAAACAAAAAAATAATGTTATTCCAAACAGGAACTAATTTATATAGATATGCCTAAAAAGCTTCTCAGTTTACTGGAATTTTCTGGTTTCATTTCGCCAATCCTTTTTTCTGGAAATTTTGCACTAGTTTTTCAACTTCAACATATTTGTATTATCCTCTTATATTTATTGCAGTAGTGACTCCGCGGGAATTCTAACCGTCCGCAGATAACTATAAATACATTGCTACACCCTGTAGTATTAACCAGGGTGACACAAAGGAACAAAACTGAACTTTTCAAATCATCTCATAATGACAGCATTTTCAGCAGAGTATATGTATTTGTTGAAAGTCTTGAAATGAATGCAAGTTGTTTCGTTAAGAAAATATATTTTTCATATAAGAAAAATAACTGGGTGCCATACAAGGTGGTTATTATAAAAAACAGTGAAGGTTGCCCATGAATAATAATACATTGGTTACAATTTTTATATAAAAATACTTTGGCTTCTACTGATTATTTTCAAACACACATACAGCAATTTACAATCCATAAAATGCACCTACTCTATACAGCGAAAAATTCTACAAACATTATTTTCAAACTACTGAGGGACTCCCAAATGATCCCCTTAAATTCCATGATCGGAAGAGTCTGATGATACTTATCTCGACATTAAGTCCAGGGGCCGCTTCTCAACGAGCCTGTAGTTTATCCTGGCTTCTATAGCAGAAAAATAATAACTCCCTTTCTCAATTAGGTGATTAAAACATTACATTTTTAATTTAGCCAATCAAAGGACTGAAAAATAAGAAAATGTTATATTTTTCTTGTAAATATCGCTACACACCATGCTGTGGGGCTTCCGTATGACAACGCTCACACACGTCACTGCGACACTAGCGCTGCTAAGCAGCGGGCTTGGAGACTCTTCACCGCGCCGGCAGTATAGCTATGTGCGTGGCGTGACGACCATCCGCGGCGTCTTCACCGTCGGCGCTGCCCCAACTTGACCGGCCACCATGGCTTCCTTGCCCAAGGCAGCGCAGGAAAACGACGTGGTGTTTTCGCTTCAAAAGGTAGGACATCTGCTTCACATAGTTGCATACCATTTCATAAGAATTTGCAAAAGTATGGGCGTGGACAGAAAATGTTTTAGATGTGTTGCTAGGCGGACTGTACGTTGTGGGCAGGCGAAAAAATTTACTATAACTAAACGCCCCGTCTCAACATGATGCGACCAAATCATAGTAAGATAGACAAAATTATGATTCCTTTAAGAGATTTGTATTTCCTTGTACTGGTAAACAGAAAACGCAAAAATATAAATTTTTAAGATTTATAGGTAATTATAAAGTTTTCAATGCGAAATTTTACATGTGGTATTAGGTCACGGAAGAAGAATGTTAAGTTTAAAGATGCATTAACTGTTGTATTATAAATTAACTACCACTCATATTTAGCGATGCTTGAGAAAGAAGCCAGTGTTTCAACTATAATTATTATTACGATTATGAGTATGCTCGTAAAGGTGGTGAGTCCATCATCACGCTGTAGAATTACAATACATTTGATTTGCGATTGCCCGAGATAAGCAATATTATTACAACTATATGAATAACCGAAATACTTTTTCTTTACGATGCTGAAACTTTAAGACTTCAATTTAAGTCGATGTGAGCTAGAAATTAACTGTCAACTACAGGCCACACCTCTAACGCAATATCTGTTCGAGACTACAGGAACAGCCCTGCTTCGTCTTCAGATATCGCCATGCAGCACGCGATACTGTAGAAGTAATGGGTCCAAGGGCGAAAAGGAGCTACACGAGGGGGCTTCTAATGGAGACCGAAATTGGCGGGACGTGCCTGCAATAACAACTCGGATGTGCAGTGAATTGTTGGCCGCTCCGTAGGCCAAGCGCTATCGTGCGGGTAATGATTAAGCTGCCGGTAACACCACAGAAAATACCACCTCCCACGAAAAGCCAAAAAGGGCACAGTGCTAAACAAAGGAACCCGAGAACTGGTGATATAATAGCTAGATGTTCGATAATGCAAAGTGTATAATAGATCCCGGAGGTGACTGAACACAGTACATATTTTATGACTGTGAATTTCAGTAATTTAGAAACGATCTATAGCTTAAATTTTAGTGAATTTAAGTGATTTAGAAACGTGTAACGCTTAGGTGAAGTATCACAATACAAGGGTGGCATGAAGTTATACACATAAATAAAGTGACCAAACCTACAGAAGTAAAACCATTACAAACTTAACCAAAAAATTCAGTCACTCCCGATCTTAAAATACCAATATAATTGATTATGCTCTAAACCCTTTTATTTGAATTTTTAGTCGCAATTTTGCAACCAACAGAGGTATTTTCTAGATAGTACCCATAACGCCGAACAAGGAAACTTGTCGCAGTAGGCCTGACCTGATTTAAATTAATAGTTGGCTTACGAAAATCTGAATATAGTCGACATATTAATTAGTCTAGCTCCCTGTTACAAATTCAGTTTAGTAGGAATTATTCAAAATCTGCTTAGTCGACATCGTGAATGTCACGGGCATAAACCAAACACAATCCATGTCAGCATACCCACGTACAGGCATCCCAACCGAAAACACTAACAGACCAGGCAAACCAAGTAGAGCATGCGACTGAACCAGCCAACCAGAATAACTGACCAAATCGACTGGCCAGCATACTAGCTGATCATACAGACCGACTGTACCTTTCTGCCACACTGACTGGTCATAAAGACCGACCATGCTGACCTATCCCAAAACATGTTACACAAAACGAATCATATCGCGAATCAGATCGATTGTTTCAAAATGTATCGCACATCGCGAATCACATAGCAAGAAAATAAATAATGAAAATAATAATAATCTCATTCTCAAGTGGCATTGTGAAAAAGTCACTGTGACCGAAACATTTCGCTATGTAAATTACTTTGAGAAAATTTTCGTGAAGCCCTTCGTAGTTATTTATTGCGAATCACATTTGGATGCTCATTATGAACATACCATACATATCGAAGCATGTCGCGATGCTAGTCGCGGGTTTAGGAACCATTTGCGTGAAATATCTCGCCCATTACGATTCGCATCGTGAATGGAGTTGCGATTATCGAAACATAACACGAAGCTCAACGCGAGTCATGTCTCGAAACAAGTTGCTAGCAAATATGTCGCGAATCACTTCATACGTTGCAGGTTGTATGCTAACGAGAAAGTTGAGCATTCAGCATTAAAATTAATATAAGGTTGGGTACAGTAAGTCGAGAGATCTAAGGAATTATTATGGCTACAGTTGTTCCCAAATGTAAAGCATGGGTTTGAATGCTACATTTAGTTTAGCAGGGTGCAGTGGTTCGTTTGGGTTTCTATATAAGTATAAGGGGCCATTATGTAAACAGTAGCTCCGTAAGATGTTTAGGTGGTTAAATTACCATGCCAATTTCTTTAAACCATAAACGTTCTTAGTATAAGATTTGCTTAAAAAGTATATTTACGGAGCACAGTGAGCTGTAATCGCGAACCACAAAAAAAAGCAAAACATTACTATCTGTAAAGGCAATGTGTGCCTGCTCCAAAGGGAAACAAGCAAGTGTTGGTATCGGTACCCCTTATAAATAAAAAGTGTACCTTCTTCAAAGATGTCGAATTGACTACAGACCAATGGAAGCATCTGATAAATGTAGTTTAGAGGGTATGCGTTACCTGAAAATTAAATTATATTTAGTAAAGCTGTGTTTTGTTTTTTATTTAGTGCTTTTCTGATGCTCCAGCAACAATCTACGTCATAATCTAGGCAATTTACAACTAAGCATTGTTTGAATTCTCTCATTACTTTAAATAACTGGTTTATTTAATATTTGCGGAAAAATGTATGTATTTTATTTTTTGGTTTGGAGTCTTAAAATCAGATTGCTACACGATTGGAGATTCATTGAAATTTTATTACTACTGTGTACGAGCACGTACACATTTAGAAATTTATGTAGGAATATCTCTAAAATATTCCAAAACTCGGCTCGGTAATAGAACTACTCATCTCTTATCGCACTCTTGGCTCTATATTCTTTGTCCAAAATTTGCGTTTGGTCTTTTTTCCATGACCGAAATATATTTTACTTAATAAGAAATTTAGTCCACAATTTTTTATTATGTTGTCTCATGGGCAGTTATTCCATGGGAAGCAGTAGACATGTTTGTAGAGTTCTGGTGCAGGATGTAGAGCATGGAGCGGGGTCAGTGACCTTGGTTGATGGCTGTTGTGTACGTGTGTGACGTTAATAACCTGGGACGATATTTACCTTAACCTCGTGATGACAGTGGAATAATCTAAAAGCTAAATATATAAAATAATTAAGAAATTGATGACATTTAACTATAAAAACTTTAGATGTTAATTTTCAAACATCGTTTTCTATTTATTTCAATATACANTATAAAATAATTAAGAAATTGATGACATTTAACTATAAAAACTTTAGATGTTAATTTTCAAACATCGTTTTCTATTCATTTCAATATATATCCAACAGAGGCAGGGCATGACGAGGATATCTTCCGCTTTGCATCCCAGCTACCTGGTAACAAAACTTTCTTCGTAACCAAAGTTATGGAAAGAAACGGCGATTTCTTTAGATCTTTGACACTGCAGATCACAGCTGGTCCATGCAGACTCGTTACACTGGTCGGTAAAATGGTCGTGGTCCTTCACTTTGAAGCTGTTAGTCGTGAATGTGGTTGCGTATTAGCAATATCACGTTGCCTGTGTGGAACTGGTCCATTTAGGAGGTGTAAAAGTCTCCATTTGTTTTGGGGTATCGGAAATGTTTTGACCGTGTTGCTGATATCTACTCTCTATTCCATTAATTGTTTCTCTGCTGCTGCTCTCTTGCGGATTATCGAGTCCTTCGACATTATAAAGATGAATGATTCGAGAATTACCTGATTATCCACATGAACGTATGTATGGTAACTGTATACCTTATGTTCCAAGGAGGCATATATTTTAGAGCAGATGGGGTACGATTCGGAAGTGTGAATGAGCTTGGGCATGACCTTCAAATCCGCGTCTGAAGTCTTTAGTTATTCCCCAATTTTGGCATCTGAATTCTTGCTTGGACATTTTGCTTGCATTGTTTATTGTGTACTTCAAAATACACTTTTTCATAATTAGGGTGCATCACAAAGTTTGATATTCTACGATGGGCAACTATTAAGTGTGGATTCGGAGCTTTCTCAATCTGTAAAACGTTGTTTTAAGTTTGAAACAGTGATAGTTTCACAAACGTGTCAAAATAGGATGTTACAAGAAGGCCACATTTTGCTATACTACATGTTTCTTCCCAGTGGGCGGGGCGTATTTTCTACAGGATTGCACCGTGGATGGGAAATACCCAGGCTGAGTCACTACACAAATATACACGATAATCACGTCTAATAAAAATTTCAACCGCCAGCTCGAGGCTCAATATAAGCAAAAAAACCTGATGCGAGCTTAATCGAAGCCCCGTTAGCAGCTGCAACCCTGTGTCACGTCTGAGCACCACTGGCTGCCTACCATATGGCGCTCCTACACGCGGCTGAGGTTTATTCTACTCAGGTTAGGAACAAAACGAGATTTCTCATAGGAGAGATTGGCATAGGGAAAATTTCCGCCACTATTTGCGCAGTATTCCAAAAGGGAACTTTTAATTAAAATTTAATGCTACGTGAATAGTAAAGGAGAAAGATTTTAGTTATGAAATAATTTTACATTTGCTTTATTATTATTACAGATATTGGGTTTTTTTTAAGTGTAGAAAATAGAGAAAATCTGGTTCCTTTCTGACACTAGCGCTTACCTAGTGGCGAAAATTTTCTGTATGCCAAACTTTTAACTTTGATCTTGCCAATCTGTAGTAGAAATAACCTAACCGCGGCCATCATGTGGAAGACTTCGCAAGGGCGACTGAGGGGACTGCAGAACGCCTAGCCGTCGGACTTCTACAGTCCAGACGCGATGGAAAGATAAATTCCCGTATTCCTCAGTATGTCTCATACAAACCACCAAGCTCTTTATAATGCTGAAATTGATAATGGCAAACAAATTTTAAAGACCACAATTTTTTAATTAATACATTTTCCAGTCATTCTGGTGTGCATGGGTATGAACAACCCGTGCGCAAGCCTGTGAAAGCAGGTCTCACCTGGTTATTCAGCCACTCATAGTCGTTCGTCAAAATATGTGAAGCACCGGTTGCAAATATGGATTTACTCCATTTGGGCCGTCAACTGAGATCACGACAGCCAGGGGGGGAAATTTTATTTAGCAGTAATATCCGTTTTTCCCGGTGGTTAGTAGCAGCATGTCAAAGTGTACTGCCTTTCCTTCTTTCGCCACATACACGGGCATGAACTTCTCCTCGGCGTTGAGTTAGTAAACCCTGAATGATACAACAAGGTTTATTTATCTTGGCTTCGTTTATCTTGATCGTTTCGGGGAGATCGATGTAGGATGACACACGCAGGGGTCTTACTTGTTTATTCGGAGCTGTATATGAGTCTCATTTGACGGTACCTTCCCATAACCGTGCTCTTTGTACATGTTCCCCTCGCGGTATATATATGGTAATATATCAAATGAGTAGCTGACAATATTATTGTATATATTATGCAGAAATGTTATAAAATAATTAGAGTGAGTAAGTAAAGAGGTTTTGGGCGGATCTTAAAATCGAGGTCCTAAGAGCCGATGCGGGTGAAGCCGGGTGAGTATGGAGTAACCCTGGAATGCAGGGGTGGGAGGAATGTAAGTTGTAAGTGTGGGACGAAAGCACAAAGTCACACAAGAAAGCGATAGAGGCACTGAACTGTAGTGCTAGTGGGTGTAAAATGGGAATGTATACGCCAAATTGTGTGCATTTAATTCTGAATCGTTTATCTGATTTTTTAGTTACTAGCTTTTACCCGCGTCTTTGCTCGCGTGGTTATAGTAACAAACTTATAGGGAGAAATAACGGTATTTGTTAGTAGACAGAGACTGATCATAAATACAGAACAGAGAACTATCGATGTCATTTTTGATGCTAGAATCAGTCTTTTACATAGCCACTGGTCGTAATTTATATTTCTTTGTAGATCTGGTTAAACGGTAGCAATCATTTCCATATCACTCTGCACCAAATTACTTAAATCCCCCGTTAGTGACACACAGCCCTCGGCATCTGTTTCTAACCGCCCATCTCCAATTTTTAATAGTGTATCAGCATAATGTCCTGTTTAAACGTCATTGTAGAGGTGCACTCTCATATTTGTCATCAAGCTGAATTTCTTGACATTAGCCCATAATCTTAACGATTTGAGACAAGCTTTGATTTCATCTGCAGGTGTGCCCTTCTGAAACACCGGTAGAGTTTGGCAGAAGACACCAGCCAGTAATACAACCATTCCTCCTATAATATCTGTATTGTTTCATATATCTAACGCATTTCGCCATACTCTACGCACGTTTTCACAGAGAATTCCAAAAATGATCATTATTATTTTTAATTGGATGAGAATTGAAAAATTTCGAAATACTATAAAATGTGCTTATAAAACAAATATGGCCGTGAACTTGTGAATACTGTAATATATCCCATATAGCATTTTTGGTTGGGTCAACATTAATCCAAAGTTTGTTGGAAGGTTGAACGAACGTTGAAAAAATAACGTTGGCTGAACATCAAAATGACACGCACGCCTACTTTTCCCTAACGTTGGATTATTGTTGGGGCATCCAATGTCTATAAATAAATCAAACAAAGGCTTTCTGACGTTTTACACCAGCAACAGTATGTTTGCAAGGTAGGTTATTTCAAACACAATACCAACAAAAAATAGTTTTCAACATTGTTCAGTGTAATTTTAAAAACATTTTAACCAATATTTTTACATTTAGGAAGATGTTACCCGTGACAGATATATTCCCTTGCTTTTTGTGCTAAATTTGACTACTTTCCAATATAATTAAATTTCAGAACACTTGCACGATAGGAATTTGGCGCGAACACACGCCCTTTGTCTTATCAGTCCAGGGTGTTATCCACTACACCACTTTAATAAGTAGTAAAGTAATATTTAATACTTCCTAACATTTCAGTTCACTATAGTGTGATATAATCCTTAATGTATAAACACGAGCACCTTTTTTTAAAAAGGGTTTTAATTATCATCGTAAGTAATTGTTAACAATCGCGGCTTTCCTGAAAAATTATATCTTAGAATAGTGTATATATCAACATTATTAATCACGCTAAACACGAACTTTAATATTCGCAGTAAATGCTATGAAACGCGAAAGTGGGGAGGGTTATGAAGACTAGGGAAATTGTGGGGTTAAATATTTAAAATGTATACGTCAGTAGATTCGCTTTACCACGCTAAATGCAGGAAGACCTAACCTAACTTCATGTAACATCGATTAGACTAAGCATAGTTTTTTTCAATAATANTTCGCTTTACCACGCTAAATGCAGGAAGACCTAACCTAACTTCATGTAACATCGATTAGACTAAGCATAGTTTTTTCAATAATATATATATTTAATGTAGTATATTTTAATTTAATTTTTAAAATGTTTAGAAAATTTTATGTTCTGATACATTTCTGCGGACTCGTATTTTGAAGAAGAATTGGAATATTATATAATCACCAACGATTGCATTCATATATCCAACGTCATAATGGATTTTATAGCAATACCTATGCATTAAGACTTTTTTAATATTTCTACAACAAGAACTTATCTGTGATGACGTGTTTTCCCAAGAAAATTTTGAATACTATGTTAAGTAATCATGTGTTTATAAAATAAAAGTTATTTGTTTATTTAAACTTCCAATATGTACAGACAACATTATTTTCAGCGGAATGTCTGCAGATTCGTATTTTCAAGGAGAATTCGATTATGTTAGACTATGCGATTATATGACAGTAACCAGCGCCGTATTAAATTTTATAAGAACAGATTTTCATTAGTAAATACTTCAAAGGTTATTTAATTTTGATCCTGTGTTTTCAAGTTGAATGTTAATGTAAGAACATGAACTTGGATAGTTTGCATGTGTTAGACACCAGATCAAAGAGATATGAACAATCCTGCCTTAAGGCTTCTTAAAAGCATAGTTGGTAGCAATTCCATTGTCTGTGTTCTGATACCATGCTTATTTGCAAGAAATTGGGGAACGCCATGTAAGTACGCTTATGTTTTAAGTAAAAGATTTAAATAAAATATTTTATTTTAACGTCCGAGATCGAATATGTCATTTATTACCAATTCAGGCACCTTCTCCTTGCAATCACTTCTATGTTCGATTCCCGAAAAGGTCACCCAGAATACCACATATAAGAAACGTGGCGGGCGTTGCCATCGGCAGATGGTTTTCTCGGGGCATTTCTGTTTCACGCTATTAGGGGCCCCACCCCACCACTTCTCCATATTTCATTCAGTTCAACCTGACCGGCGCTCATTATTTCATAGTTAAGTGCCGACCCAAAGCACCCACCACGTCTCCTACTCTATTAAGTAATATTACAATTTTTATATGTATGCATAATGATTTTATAAAAATGTAATTATGGCGAGTGGCGTATTTCCGGCTACGCCTTTTCAGGAATAATTGGGATTTCACGTCAGAAATGGCGATTACTAATTTTTTTAGTGATGACATACCAGAGTTTTATGAGAATATATATATAATATTTTATTTAAATTTATATAGGATCGCAGCATATCTATAATGACAACTTACAAAAACTGATTCCCATATATATAAATTCCATGTAGTAATATGTATGTTTTTACAGCCATGTACTAGGGGCACTAAATTTTTCGTTTTTAAAGCATGTAAAAATAATAGTCAAGAGCGTTTTATCAGGTGAAGTGACCACTAAACGAATTCTGCAGCCAGCATATGGAATGCTTTACACACGCTGGCATAAAAGTACAAACCGAATTAGAAAGTACGTTTTATCTAACAGAACATCTAGAATTGTTTGCAGTCTTGGTGTTCGAAACGATTCGGAGAAAAAAATACGCAACACGTCGCCGCGGCATATAATGCATACACCTATACTAATCAAGAGACGATGAAGTTAAGTGATAAATTACTAATTACAGATTACAATAATATAGTAGCAGACAGTATACACCTAAACTTCTTTCCTTCCCAGCATCTCAGGGGAAAGTGTTTTTAAGATGGCGACTGCGCTCGTGATAATTTTAGTCGGACACGTTGAATTGCACACATTGTTTTAACTCCGGCATTTTCTAAATGTATTGTCCTTCACTAGCAGCCAGAAACTTGAGCAAGTAGAGTTTCCGCGAGCTTGTATTAAATCCTAATTAGTTTTTGTATATTTCAAAATATAATGTGATTGCAGTAATTATTATTTATATTTATTTAGGTTCCAAAACCGATTACAGAACGCAGTTATGTAGAATTACCGCCGTTGTCCTCCTCTCCTACTTGACTGTTCATAACCTCACGGCCTGCACAGTTTGCGTAGCAACAGCTGCTAGTCATATCTCAGCGAGATAAATTATCGTACTTTCGCTCATTAAAACTTCAGAGTTCACATCTTGTGCAGAAAGACCTTACAAAATATGTACTTCACAATATTATCTTCAATATATTTCCTCTCTAGCGAAGCAACACAGAACTCACAAAGCCTTGTTTTTTTTTACGTATACGAGTTCACTTTGATTGTCACATTAAGTCACCCAAGTACACCGAAAACTAATTCTGTCGTACGTGGTCCGACACAATTATCTTTTATAAATATTTTCACATGCAATATTTTCGTTTATTATGGTTTCATACTATTGTTCGTCTGGCTACATGCTCAACTTGTTACTGGCTTGACATTACTGTCGCATATATATTTTCTCAAGCATTCTGCTCAAGTAAAAACTAGGTACTAATTCTAAATAAAGCCTTTCAGATATATATCTCGACAACCTAGGGTACACGACGCCTCTTTATTTTTTCGGAAGCCAGTAGTTACAAAATTCAGCATACACATGTAATTAATTTAAATAAAACCTATTTTTAGTAAACTGTTCCCCAGTTAGCAAAAGTATAAGTAAATTCCTAGGGAGTATATATGTAACATTTCGCATCAGTCAGGCATTCAAAATAGAAAACGTTCACACCTTCATTCAAGCAAAAAAGATTGAATCCATATACTAGAAGTTGAAAATGATATTTTACGATTAAGCAATTCTTAAAAGGGTTAAAAATAATGGGTGCAAATATCGTACATATTCAAAAACCGAGCCTCTCCTAAAGGGATTTACTGTATGTTTACTAACTGATATAACACCTAGCGCATTCTACACATACTGACAAATCTCAGACATGCATATACAAGATTTTTCAATATTTTGGTAAACAGGGTGCCAGCAGGCATAGCATTCGTATTATCACCACGATAAAAATAAAACTAATTATCTCTATATTCTTTATTCTAACAAGGCTTCGTACGAGTTCTTGGCCCTGTTCGGTTGTCAAATTCATTATTAAAAAATAAGCTTGTTGTTCAGTTGTAAAAGGAGAAAATATACATTGTGACTGACCTCCCAGCATTTACACAGCAATAAGACACATGATCAAACGAGGTTTTGATTTCTTATAATTCTGAAGTAAAGTCTGATGAATAATTTCAATTTTTTTTTTGTTCGGAAAATGATTCTCGTATATGAAACAAACTTCCTCCTCCATGGTACAAACTTTCCGCTGTAATTTTAATTTATATATTTCTACTTTTGTTTCTTTTATAGATTTTTCTGTTCAAATCTACGATTGTTACACTTATTCGTAAGGTTAATGTAGAACCAGTATGAAAAATTCACAGAGTTCAAAATCCGTGCATCAGTACCGTAACAACGTTTGTTTATAACAGCATAATTGTTATATAACATTTTTCTATATTTAACACTTGTTTTTGTAAAAATATGCGGTTTTGCATTAATTCGAAAAGAGATTGTAGAAACAGCAAGCATAATTTACCCACTTCAAATCATGTGCCTGCCAAACAATAAACATCGAACCTAGAATTTGTACAAAGTTATTTGGTATTTAAAAAAATTAACGGTATAAGCAGGGCCCGGAATTCAAATCACGGGTCCTGTGAGTTCGATGTGTTATCATATAAGTTATTCTAATGACTAGTTAAAATTTGAAGATGGTAGAGATTTGCCTAACAACAACTTTATTATTCTAAGTAAAATTATTAACTTCCGCACAGAATATATTTATTCGATTACTCTTCTATGCATTCATTATGGTACGACCAGGAATGAAACTCAGGTCCGTCCAATTCAAAACCAGGCTGTTAGCACTCTATCGCCACGTACAGTACATCCGTTTCNAGGAATGAAACTCAGGTCCGTCCAATTCAAAACCAGGCTGTTAGCACTCTATCGCCACGTACAGTACATCCGTTTAGCTTTACAGTATATCATCTCTATTTGTTTACTGCCAACATCCGTTTATTCTGAGGTAAAGAGTATGTATTACAAGAAGTTAAGTCACTTTCTGCCGCATACATGTTAAACTTTTTTTTGTGTGTTCGTATTTTGAAANAGGAATGAAACTCAGGTCCGTCCAATTCAAAACCAGGCTGTTAGCACTCTATCGCCACGTACAGTACATCCGTTTCGCTTTACAGTATATCATCTCTATTTGTTTACTGCCAACATCCGTTTATTCTGAGGTAAAGGGTATGTATTACAAGAAGTTAAGTCACTTTCTGCCGCATACATGTTAAACTTTTTTTTGTGTGTTCGTATTTTGAAANGTATGTATTACAAGAAGTTAAGTCACTTTCTGCCGCATACATGTTAAACTTTTTTTTGTGTGTTCGTATTTTGAAAATGATTTCCAGCTACTGTATTTGCTAGTATGTCTTAAACATTTTATTTGTTGAATTTTTTTTACAGCCGCGCCTGCACTATTCAAATTATGCACTGCATTATATTATCAAAGTCCACAATTAAAAACTTTTGCAGGTATAGTTTTATATTTTTTTAACTGAACAATAATTACAGTACATTAAAAAATTTTCTTAGTTCAAACTATTGTATAGGGTTATCAAAATTGTTGTGTATAAATATTATACATATCTGAAACATTTTTTTACATAAGAGTTTATATGAGGGTATTCATACAGGGGAACAGCGGAACAATATTTATAAGTCAGTTCATACATCCAAACAATAATTTTATTTCCATCCAGAGACTAAACCTATGGTTATCCAATGTTTTTTTTAATTACATATCACTAATTAAAAACATAAGCATTTATTTTTAGAATATTCTTTCGTGTGTACAAACGCCCAATTTTCTAGCCAGTTACTGCTCGCCTTAAAACTATTAGAATGTTTGAAACCCTACCCCAGCCAGCACGTCAACGAACTTGATATTCATATACAAGCGTGCTGTTTACACGTTTTTATGCATTGTCTCGGCAGTTGTCTAACGCTCAAGGAAAATGTGAGTAAGCGTCAATAAGCTTCTTCGTAATGTGATTCTGAAGTTAGGTGGCATAACAATTCAATGCTGTATTATTTTTCAGTAACTACTCGTAGCAGGAGAATCAATCCATACCAATGTGCGTTTTCTGCTATAATGAAAAGTTATTTTATTAGTTACTTAATCTCATTTGATGCATTCCCTGCGAATTATANTGTGCGTTTTCTGCTATAATGAAAAGTTATTTTATTAGTTACTTAATCTCATTTGATGCATTCCCTGCGAATTATAAGAATAATAAACTTTAAATCGCCATGTATTACACACATCATTTTATTTACTTCTTTCTTACCATAATCAACTGTAATGCAAGCATGTGATGACAGATCTGTANTATTACACACATCATTTTATTTACTTCTTTCTTACCATAATCAACTGTAATGCAAGCATGTGATGACAGATCTGTAGACCAAAGACATAATATTCCCTGTACCAGATATTCAGGCGTGCTAAGACAGAATAAAACACCTAAATGAAATAAAATATATTTTTCATATTAATCTTATGTAAAGTTATTTTATTTATATATATATATATATATATTGATACCTCCCCAGTAATATGGCGTATGAGTAGGTATTGATTCTGCTCTCGGCGTAAGGCGCCAGTAATTGATGCTAACCCTCAGTGTCAGGGCGTAGGAATATGTTGACGCTACTATCCCTAGGTCCAATTTACCAAATAAATTCACCTTCTTTGCGAGTTAACATATGTCAGTTTTATTTTCGCTTAACAGGTTAACTTCTACATGAACACACGAGACAACTCTCCCCCCCCCCAAGCTATGTAGGCTATGTAGGGCTTGACGCGGCGATTTGTGCCGTGGGGAGCAAGGTTCATCACACTTCCTGTATGTCTCTACTTAGCTGTCTCGAGGCGATGGTTGATCTCCCAGCCGGCGACCTGGGGACTGCTCCGTCACTCGGTGAACGGACTGCGACGCCTGGGCTGCGACCGCCCCTCGCTGACCGGCGTTGACGTCTCGACGTCTTCTCTCGGACTCGTTCCTCCCGGCGCCACTCCGCACTCCGCGCTTCACATCGGCCGACTGCCTCGTTACTTCATCTTCCTCCTGTTTTTGTAAGCTCGTTCGCCATATTAAACTCGCATCATCTCTGCACATGGTCGGGCTGACCGCCGCATCCTCTGGGTCGTAAAACATGTTCGGCACTCCGGCTACCTGTACATGCTGGCATACTTGGTGGTCTCTTGATTCTGGCATAGAAGTTTAAGTGCTCCGTCCTGCACGTGCTGGGACACTTGGTGGGCCCCTTGGTCGGCGCAGTGTTTCTCCTGCCTCCGGATATCGTGTCGCTATTATTCTCTCACACCCGCCAAAAGCTCTCATCATTTATTGCGGGCATCCCCTTGTGGCTGCGAGACGCAGCTGCGTCTGTCTTCCTCCACATGTGGCCCATACACCACGTGTTCATTCCGCCTTGGAATACTGGCGCCATTCTTCTAGCACACTCCCCAAACCCTTAGTATTTATTGCGGTAGCCAGCCTGCGTGTTTCGACAGAGTGTGCCTTCTGACGAAAAATATCTGTCGGGACGCGGGACGCGTCAATATATATATATATATATATATATATATATTTCTTTCTTTCAAGGGCTCTACAGCCTCTTAGATACTATCAACATTGTACAATGCTTGACTGGCAGTCGTTAAATGCTTGGCGACTGAGTTCTTCATCCAAATGTTGAGGCTTTTCGTAGGTTCACTACAAGCAATTATTATATTTTATGGGACCTTCTTGAACTTCCTTAGTTAGTTGATTGACTATTCCTTGCTTTATATGGCCCACGTATGTAAATATGTCCATCGTATACAAAAAGTAGTTATTTGCAACCACATAATACTTAAAGTTCCATTGAATGCTGATTTTTTCAGGTAGAATCCGTTTAGAGTTGTGTCACCAACTGTTAATACTGATCGTTTCTTAGCTGTTGAAACCCTGCCTTTGCAAATATTGATATGTCTCTTCAGATAATTGCAACTTTTTAACCGGCATTTGAACTTGCCGCACCATTACATAACACAGGATGAACCCATTTCACAAGTAATTCTTTCAGGCTTCCTAGCACTATGGCGGTAGGCGAATGCCTTGTCACAGTAAGAGCTCCGAAGCCTTGATGAAGCCGATGACGACTTCAGTGGTGCCGGACACGAAGAAGTCGATGGTATCATATACCTTAAGGAAATAATGGCGGTCAATGCCATGAATAAAACATTATGTGTGCTATTTATCATAGAGAGGAGTAAACCATGTGATGTATTCAGTATCAGCAAAAAAAATCTGTGTATATATCGCAGGGAGATGATAAAACCGGAGATTTGATAAAATCCCTAAGGTCGATGATCAATTCACGGAAGATGATAAAATTACAACTCTGTGGGGTGATTTCCCTAATGAAAGTAAGTGATTTGATCAAATCCCTTAACTGTTTTAGTGAAAAGATGAAATAAAGAACTCAGGACTCACCCAAAGCGTAGCCATAGATTACGTATCGTGGCCGAGCCCCAGCGCCAGCAGGAAGGTTCACTACTGGTGTTATGGTCATTTCAAAGCTCGCCGGCAATTTTGTATAGGCAATGAGGCTACCAGCTTCAGGTATAACATCGTTTTACTAAAACAGTTAAGGGACTTGATTTAAACACTTACTTTCTTTAGGGAAATCACCCCACTGAGTTGTCATTTTAACATCTTCCGTGAATTGATCATCTACCTTAGGGATTTTATCAAATCTCCGTTTATCATGTCCCTGCGACATATATACGCAACAGGCTTTTATATAATGAAAGAAAATATGCAATAGTCAGGTCAACCAAGAAATAGAAAAATACATGTGCAGGTCGTCAGCTAAAAGAACTGGGTCCCAGTCCATGCATTCGTAACTTCCTCACCTTTTCCAAATTTAAATCTTTGTCATCTTTATCAGCCACATATTTGATAAATTTAGGATTTCTAAATGTAGATACAGCATATGATCTCCCTTCGGCCGAGATTATTAAATGTATTTGAAGCCCTTGTTGATCCAAATATACGGCATCAACTTGACGATGGCAGTTTGTTACAGTTTGATAAATGTATCCCAGAATACTTCTTCGCACCCATAATTCGTGAGTATATGACATAATAAACCAAATTCACTGCCAGTCATTCTTTCTGCGACCAGAACCAGGATTACACCACCGATAAATGGTTGGTAGCAAACCAACCTACCTTGATATGTCTGTCCAAGTTAAAATTTAGCGACATCTGCTTGCCACACTTATCACAAAAGTACATCGTGAGGTCAAGGTTCTTTTTACATATACGACTTTCGTGTCTTCGATCAAGGTGTCTTAAATTAAAACGTTTGCCGCATTAGTGGCATTTATACGTTATAAATTACAGCAAACCCGTAGAGATTGCAATTGTTGTCATGGCTGTCTTAGCAAAAACTGCTGATGTCTTGAGCACCATAGCCGGTGATAAAATCATATCTTCTTCGCTTTTCTGTGGTGCCATTTTTATCAGTGCTTGTTGACTGTCAGATGTGAGGCCAGTACTCGCCTTAGCCATTGGCTCAAAAATTATGGCCTTTGACACCATCTTGCAGGTCTTGTCATGCCTTCTCAAGTTTTTTTTCCTTGTAAACTGTGACCCATATTGGCAACATGAAAACCATACAGGACAAGAGGTTGGCAGGCACCAATTTTCGTGTACACTAGTCTTATATCCTCTCTTACATTCCTTGCCACAATAACACCTTGCTTCCTTGATACCAGCGCTAAAGCAGTAGAGACACCCACTGCTGGCACCGAGGTCAATGATGTAATAGATATTGACTTATGCTGTTGCTAACTGGGGAACAGTTTACTAAAAATAGGTTTTATTTAAATTAATTACATGTGTATGCTGAATTTTGTAACTACTGGCTTCCGAAAAAATAAAGAGGCGTCGTGTACCCCAGGGTTGTCGAGATAGATATCTGAAAGGCTTTATTTAGAATTAGTACCTAGTTTTTACTTGAGCAGAATGCTTGAGAAAATATATATGCGACAATAATGTCAAGCCAGTAACAAATTGAGCATGTAGCCGGACGAACAATAGTATGAAACCATAATAAACGAAAATATTATATGCGAAAATATTTATAAAAGATAATTGTGTCGAACCACGTAGGACAGAATTAGTTTTCGGTGTACTTGGGTGACTTAATGTGACAATCAAAGTGAACTCGTATACGTAAAATAAAACANGACAGAATTAGTTTTCGGTGTACTTGGGTGACTTAATGTGACAATCAAAGTGAACTCGTATACGTAAAATAAAACAAGGCATTGTGAGTTCTGTGTTGCTTCGCTAGAGAGGAAATATATTGAAGATAATATTGTGAAGTACATATTTTGTAAGGTCTTTCTGCACAAGATGTGAACTCTGAAGTTTTAATGAGCGAAAGTACGATAATTTATCTCGCTGAGATATGACTAGCAGCTGTTGCTACGCAAACTGTGCAGGCCGTGAGGTTATGAACAGTCAAGTAGGAGAGGAGGACAACGGCGGTAATTCTACATAACTGCGTTCTGTAATCGGTTTTGGAACCTAAATAAATATAAATAATAATTACTGCAATCACATTATATTTTGAAATATACAAAAACTAATTAGGATTTAATACAAGCTCGCGGAAACTCTACTTGCTCAAGNGTGAAGTACATATTTTGTAAGGTCTTTCTGCACAAGATGTGAACTCTGAAGTTTTAATGAGCGAAAGTACGATAAGTTATCTCGCTGAGATATGACTAGCAGCTGTTGCTACGCAAACTGTGCAGGCCGTGAGGTTATGAACAGTCAAGTAGGAGAGGAGGACAACGGCGGTAATTCTACATAACTGCGTTCTGTAATCGGTTTTGGAACCTAAATAAATATAAATAATAATTACTGCAATCACATTATATTTTGAAATATACAAAAACTAATTAGGATTTAATACAAGCTCGCGGAAACTCTACTTGCTCAAGTTTCTGGCTGCTAGTGAAGGACAATACATTTAGAAAATGCCGGAGTTAAAACAATGTGTGCAATTCAACGTGTCCGACTAAAATTATCACGAGCGCAGTCGCCATCTTAAAAACACTTTCCCCTGAGATGCTGGGAAGGAAAGAAGTTTAGGTGTATACTGTCTGCTACTATATTATTGTAATCTGTAATTAGTAATTTATCACTTAACTTCATCGTCTCTTGATTAGTATAGGTGTATGCATTATATGCCGCGGCGACGTGTTGCGTATTTTTTTCTGCGAATCGTTTCGAACACCAAGACTGCAAACAATTCTAGATGTTCTGTTAGATAAAACGTACTTTCTAATTCGATTTGTACTTTTATGTCAGCGTGTGTAAAGCANAAAACGTACTTTCTAATTCGATTTGTACTTTTATGCCAGCGTGTGTAAAGCATTCCATATGCTGGCTGCAGAATTCGTTTAGTGGTCACTTCACCTGATAAAACGCTCTTGACTATTATTTTTACATGCTTTAAAAACGCAAAATTTAGTGCCCCTAGTACATGGCTGTAAAAACATACATATTTCTACATGGAATTTATATATATGGGAATCAGTTTTTGTAAGTTGTCATTATAGATATGCTGCGATCCTATATAAATTNATTCCATATGCTGGCTGCAGAATTCGTTTAGTGGTCACTTCACCTGATAAAACGCTCTTGACTATTATTTTTACAATTAGGAATTTATAAATATGTGAATTAGGTTTGCATGATTAATTTGTAGTTATTCTGTTGCCCTATGCGATCTTAAATAAAATATTTAATAAACATTTTTTTAAAATTCTAATATACGCCATCACTTAAAGCATAAGTAATAGGAATTTTTGACTCGAAATTCCAAATATTTCTGAAAATACGTGGCCAGGAATATGCTTTTCACCATAACTACATTTTCAAAAACCATAATGCATATCTATGACTATTAAAATCTTACATTACATGAAGTGTTTTTGAGATGTGGTAAGAGGTTTGGGTCAGCACATACCTACGAGGTAATGACCGCCGGTGAGGGTGAATTGAAGAAAGTTTGAGAAGTGGTGGAATGCAATGGTGCGTGAAACCGGAAAGGCCCTAAAAACTCACTGCCGATGGCAACGCCTGCCACATTTCTCATATATATATAAATATATATTATATATATATATATATATATATAAATCTGGGTGATATTTTGAGGAATCGAACTTAATAGTGACTGGAAGGAGCATGAGTCTTAAGTTGTAATGAATGACATATTCAAACTAAGAAAAATGTGATATTGTTATAATTACTTTTAAAGAACGCTCAACACATATGCAAATCATATACGGTGATGGCCATGCTACGTAATCGCTTGATCTGAAGTCATATTTCAATTTATTTCAAACATAGGACTCCACAGACATGTCGCTCGATACACTTGCAACTATTAATTTCAAAATTCGAAATGAAATATTTTTTTTAATCTTTTACTTGAAATATATACGTACTTAACATCGTATTCTCCCATTTATTGCAAATTAGCACGGTCGCAGAACACAGACAATGTAATTGCTGTCAAATATACTTATAAGAAGGCTTAAGGCACGATGGGTCATATCGCTTTGGTTTAGGTCACTAGTGGTACCTGCAGTATGATATGAATTTCGTGGTTATAGCTTTAGTGTAATGAAAATGGCGGCTTACTGTGCTTAAAGAAAGTATAATGTACTTTTTCATCTCTGTCAGACTTGTACTGGTTTAGTATGTTCCACATTTAATGCGCCTTTCTCTAGCGGTCGATGAGTGACGACCAACTATGCCTATAGGTCCATGGGTGTTCGACATAGATATACCGCGCTTTAAATATTATTTGAGGTATAGGTTCTGCACGGTAAAATGAGCACTTTTGAAAGCCTTGCTTGTGATCTATTTGTATGAATCTTGTGTATTCTCCAACGGCGTGTAAATTTAACTTTGGCATGGGCCTGATCACTCACTCAGGCGTTGGTCAAGTGAAACTGTGAAACTATTAAACAATTGAGTATTTTACAAATTTGATCATTCTTACTCCCACATGCATTTTAAAAAACTGAAAGTAAAGAAATCGTTTCATTATTCACAAACGTTTATGTAAAACTTTTAATTTGACGTTAAGACATGGGATTACTTTCCCTCCGTCGTTTGGACGCATGCCTGTCGGTGTGCTGGTACGGACAGTGCCATTTTTCATGGGTTGAATTCAAAAGTGCTCACTTTATCGTGAACAGCTTCTAAGGGTCTGTATTCGTGGCTCAGGCTGATCACCTAATTACTACATAAAACTGGAGATCACGACTATGGCTATTAAATTCAATAAGGCGCCTTACACATGCAAATAATACAAGATCATATTGTTACATTAGCGTCCGACTCAAAAACACAGGGCCAAAAATACGTAATACTTGAAATGTTTACTAATATAATTCTATCCATATAAAATTCAATACGGCTCTGGGCACTATCTTATAATCACATATTCTCTCATAATCGAATTCTCCTTGAAAATACGAATCTGCAGAGTTGTCGCTCAGCAAAATGTTGTTTTAATTCGGAAGTTAAAAATAACTTTTAATTACCTAACTTTTATTTAATAATCTTATGAGCAATTAACATAGTATTCGAAATTTTCTTGGAAAAACATGCCATCCAAACATGTTCTGTTATAGAAGCGTCAAAAAAATCTCTTAAGAAGTAGGTATTACTATAAAATCCAATATGGTGTCGGATAAATGCATGCAATCGTTGGCTAATATTTTATATTAGAATTCTCCTTTAAAATATGTGTCCGCAGACACGTTACAGAATATACAATTGTATGTACATTTTAAAAATTTAAAAAATTAACTACATTAAATACATATATTTTTTATTTATAAAAAGTTATGCTTATCATAATTGATGTTTTTAACATAACAATCTAATTCCCCTTCAAAATACTAATCCATAGACATGTCGCTCGGTGCACTTATTTTAAAACTTAAATAAAAATATTTTTAATTAAATACATGACTTTATTTATAAAATTATGCTTGTCTATAATCCATGGTTGTGGCATTATATTATATTCAAAGATGGTGGATGACACCAGGTGCTTCAATTTTATTGGTATACTGGGATGTTGGTCATTTTGACGCGCTGCGCTAAGTAATTTTGCAGGTTTTTCGCTATACATTTAGCGCTCAACATCTCAGGGATGTCCTTTATGGGAGCTTCCAATATAGCAGACGCGCAGCTGCAGTGACGGAAAAACGAAAAATTTATTTGCGAGAATCTTATTTCACTATAGAGCAAAAATTCCAGACATCTCGAAGGAAAAAAAGGAAATTCGATGGGGAAACCAGTGCATTTTAGGGAACAATTTAACATTTTGAAGGAAAATGGGATGTTTTGAGGGGAAAAAGGAAAAAAACAAGATTGCTGAGAGAAAACAGAATAGCGTCCGGAAACAAGATGGTGACTGGAATCAAGATGATGACCAGTCCTATGTCGAGGTCAAGGTAATGAATATCAAAGATGGAGGCTGTGACATATCAGAGAGTGCGGGGTTGGCTGCTCATATCTCATCCCCGAGTCGTTGTCCTGGAACCTACTAAAACACTTCTACTCGAATAGGATATAATAACATCCTAAAAAAATTTGCCGCTGCCATTTCGAAATAAGTGTTTAATATGAACAATTAATATATGTTTAGAGTAAAAAAGCGAATACTGTACTTCATGGTAGTTGGTTATTTATTTTTTGAGGTAAGTGGTTTATTATGTTTACATTATCTTACATAACACCAGAAAAAATACACTTCGAATCAATGTACTTTATATTCATAATAGGTTCTGCCAACATAAAATTTGGATTGAAATGCATACTATAGTTGCGTAGTTCTGACATTCGTAAATATAATGTTTAAAAAACCATTTTTTTAAAATAAATCTTGCCATATCAACATAAAATATTTCTTCATAGCTGTTATACGGTTCAAGAGAAATAATCTTATACAAAAAAAATTTATGGACGTCATTTTGAAAAATAAACAACCGGAATGGACGAAAATTACAATAGTCCTGTATTATTAATAAGTACTATGGAATATCGTCTTCAGTGAAATTTGTTGGACGGTTTCCAAACTATACATGGGTTGTACAAACTTTCACACAGACACATATGGGAAGCTGAATTCATAAGTTTTCTCTCCTTTTGAATAAATATTATTTATTAATAATTTATAAAATGTTTACTTAACAACGACCACAAAAGTATTAGAGTGTCACACAACCTAAGAAGAAAGTTTTAAGCTCGCACTCATAATGCCCCACTTAAGTTATAGTAAGACAGTATAATATAAATGAAACTGTATCCTAACATCACTTTTCTGTAAAAGAAAGTATTGTCTAAGTATGATGCTATAGTTTAATTTATATTGATTTCCTCTATTGGCAGCAACGCTGTAGCCAAGTTTGTGGTTCCATTCAGTAGGAAGACTTGACCTAATGTTGGCATTTCGTGTTTCAGAGAGCAATCTACAAGCTATATCTTTGTTGTAAAGTTAGTCTAGAAATGTACCTCGTGAAGAGAAACGCAAAGATTGCCATTTCAATTTACGGTACAGAGTATCATCGGTTGGTCAATTTTTAATATAATATCCCGGCACCGACACACACGTATCGTAAATACACAACCAGTTTTTTAATAAATCATCAGGAACAGTATGTAAGGATATTTTGTCTCTGCTGAATGTTGCAGCTCTCGTATCAATCCAGGAAAACCGATGCTAGGCCGAAAGCCGAGCACAATGATTAAGGGTGGAGGGAGCCCTATTTGTACTGTTTGTGTGCCACATTAAGAGAACTGGGTTAGGAAAAAAGAGAGAACAGTAGGTAAAAAAAACCCCTTCCTTGCTTCCAGGAAAAAGAGTAAAATAAAATAAGAAATACTGCCAGACAGAGTAAGGAAGGGGTTCTCTGGTAAAGTTACTCCACTGAAGTTTCAGAACACAAGGAAAAGGGATCAGTTAAATTTAATTAATATACTGTTTGGATGGAAGAATACTCGCGTGTAATTTATTCCCCTGTAAGCTATGAATGAAGTGTCCTTGTCGTAGCGAAAAATTCCAAAAATTAGCGTGAATGGTTTTAATTTTTTTTGTAAAACATTTTTTTTAGCTATACCAAAGTGTCTATAGAAGCTATAAATATTAGCAGGAAGCCTGTCTGGTTTTAAATCGGCAAATTTAATGAGTCAATTAAAATTAAAGAGCAAATCAAGTTTCTTTAAGATTCATTAACTTTTCATATTACGATAATAGATAGAATATGCCGATCCGAAAACAAGTGCTGAAGGCTACAGATCTGCAGATCCGCCGCCATATTGGATTACCTTGACCTTGACCTCCATATTCCATATTGGTAACACGTACGTCGCCATCTTGTTCTCGACAATTTTGTTTGCACTTTATGCTCATCATTCCGTCTAGTATTTTCATGCTCTATCCTTCCGTGTTATTTTCATTATCTATCAATCCATCTTGTATTTTCATGCTCCATCATTATGTGTTGTTTTTCATGCTCTATCAATCCATCTTGTATTTTCATGCTCTATCATTCCATGTTCTTTTTTCCAGCTCTATTATTCCGTTTTGTAGTTTCATGCTCTATCATTCCGTGTTTTCTTTCATGCACTTTCATTCTGTCTTGTCTTTTCATGCTCTATCATTCCATGTTATTTTTTCATGCTCTCTCATTCCATCTTGGCTGTCTGTTATTCCATCTTGTCCGCCATCTTGGATGATGTTACAGATGCCATCCACCATCTTGGAATTTCTAGTTTTTCACTCAAAAGTTCTAATTTTTTCCTCAAAATAAACTATTTAAACTAATTTGTAATGAAAGTTCTTGCTCCTCAATATGGCTTACTGATTCCTCGTTGTTGGAGGTTAAAACATCAGCTACAATGAGGAATCTGAGAAGCCAATAAAGTAAAGTCAATTTAAAATTATTTTTAAATTTGATTATATTTTCTACTGAAAAAATTTTAAGGCCATATTATTGAGTGCTATATGTCACCAAACTCATATTTTTAAGGCGCATACGATTGTGATGTCATATCGATTATGTAACCCAATGTCAGAGCAACCATATTGGATTTAAGAGTAATGCCCCTACCAGCTGCCCAATACTTTTTCCCATTCCACTATCGCAGGTCAGGCAGCTGGCTGACGTCAAATCAATCGTACAGAGATCAGACATCTAGTAATCGATTCAATTATAAATAATTGAAACCATTTTATTTTAATGTATTAAATTTATTATTTTAATAATGTCCAAACCTAAAAAATACTCTAAAATGTATCGAAAATGTATTTTTAATGCAAAATCTGCGTTATAAATGTTAAATTATGGAAGTTTTACACTTTACCATGACACTTGGTAACATTTGAAAAAAAAAATCCCATTGAGGGATCAGGGTTCCTGTTCTTCTCGAACAGGAGACGGGAACTTTAACCAATGAACTATTTAAGCAATGAAAGAATGATTTTATTAAAATCTACTTCAATAGACACAAACTAAGAGGCTGCCATTCCTCGTACAATTACATTAGTGTATTAAACATTATGCTATTTTTTTTTCAATCAACGCGTGTATGGATTATAACCACGTTTATTGGACAGTTTTTTCTTTTTAAATTAATTGCAATTTCCATTTTGAAAACAGTTTAAAGACAAATATTTTATTTAAAAAATTTCCTTATTTTCAGTCGGTGTCTGATATATATGTGTGCCTATGCTCACATTAATTGATTTAAATACATTCTTTTAAAATAATTCTGTAGCAAACCACATTTTTTCGCGAGTCAGGTTGTAAGCAATCGAATATGTACAGGCATTTAGTTAGGTGAATATAATTTGCGAACTCTTAGCGTCAGGCTTGTGAAATTCACTTTGCAAGTATCATTTATAGCTCCAGGAATGTATGTTTAAGCCCTTTATAACCATAGTTTTTTAGCCTATATATTTGCTTCTTAGTGATGTTATTTACAAAAACCTTTTATAACAGACTGGTTACGATATAGAATTAATAAGAAAAAAAATTACATTTTTGTGTTTTAAATTTATTAAATATATTATTGCAAAAACACTCAAAATATCTTCATAAGTTGCTTATACGAGCTGAGACAAAGTGTCTTTCACGACTGCTACTGTCAAAGTAAGCGTCTCAGCTGACCCCCCCATTGCTTATAATATATGCGTTATCAAGCCCTATGACATCATATTGACTTTGAATCAATTTCATTAAACTATTAATACATTGTTAAGACACCGGTAAGCCAATCCAATCACCGAGTTGCCAAGTGATTGCAGCTGGTCAATCGCATGCAGGCATTGAGACATCACATGCATAGACAGACAGAGCAGCTGACCACGACCAAGTTAAAAAAAAATATGTGATTGCATTGCAAGAGCAGTGTTAGCATTTTCACGGGCCTGCACTGCACGGCTCCAGGTAACTAGAGTCGGCACGTGTAAGTGCTTCTACATCGTTTTCACAATCTACATGATGTCAGATAGCCTAAGTCAACATGACTGGGAATAGCTGTGTTAGCATTTTCACAGGTTTGCATCCGCATGGTGTCAGGTAACTACTGCACACGTACAAGCGTACGTGCTTTAAAGTCGTTTTCGCACCTGCACTGTGTCGGATGACCATGAGGTCTGCACCGGCGCGGTGTCAGGTAACTACTGCACACGTGCAAGCGTACGTGCTTTAAAGTCGTTTTCGCACCTGCACTGTGTCGGATGACCATGAGGTCTGCACCTGCGCGGTGTCAGGTAACTACTGCACACGTGCAAGCGTACGTGCTTTAAAGTCGTTTTCGCACCTGCACTGTGTCGGATGACCATGAGGTCTGCACCGGCGCGGTGTCAGGTAACTACTGCACACGTGCAAGCGTACGTGCTTTAAAGTCGTTTTCGCACCTGCACTGTGTCGGATGACCATGAGGTCTGCACCTGCGCGGTGTCAGGTAACTGCTGCACACGTGCAAGCGTACGTGCTTTAAAGTCGTTTTCGCACCTGCACTGTGTCGGATGGCCATGAGGTCTGCACCTGCGCGGTGTCAGGTAACTGCACACGTGCAAGTGGCGTTTTCACACCTGCTCGGTTATTTGCAGATGTAATTTTCCATATACAGGAAGGTATATAAAAACTTTGAATTCTTCCCTTCTAAATATTTTTTCACGAAATAAAACGTGCCGTAGGTTAATCCCCTCCCCCTTTTCCTTTCCAAAAAACACTTTTTACTAGTAATGCAATACTGCATTCCAGGAAGGACTTTGTAAAAAAGATGCGAATATTAATACTTTTTTGTTTTCGAAAAAAAAAAATTTATGGCAAAAAACAGCATTCAGCTTTGCTTTTTTAAATGAAAATTAAACCGCCAGGATGTGCGGGCAGTCTCACGACGCACCTGTTAAACAGGCGAAAAGTGCAGGCGACAACATTTTGCTGCGGGGGTGGGGGTTGGTAGAGGGTCCCAGCGTAAATGACCCTGATCGATCGTCAGCTGCTGTACGGCCTTGGAGCCGTCTATCATATTATAGAATAATGCTGCTGTTTTCAAAACGTCTCTCTCATAAGAGAGTAAAGCCGATGGCAGGAAACAGAAACAAAAATCCGCCATAGGCGGGATCAATAATTTCCATGGCACTCCGATTGGATGGTGTAAAAATAAATTATAGGAAAATGTAACGCAACATTACGTACAGGCGCGAGCTACAGGTATTGAATTCCATGCCGGTTGTAGACAAGTTTTAGCGTAGTTCGTATGAACAGTCCTCGCGCAGCGCAACCAAGGGATCCGCGCGCTGTTCTGACTTGTCGCGGCCGGCACGAGACGGTGAGAGGAGCAGTGATGTGGGAGGGTCAGTATTTGTCAGCTGCAGACGTGGCCGTACGGCTACCGCGCCGTCTCAGGTTGCCGGTGCTAAATAACTGTTCCCACAAGATGCGTGACTCTAAAAACTAATTCAATTTGGCTTATGCAAGAAACGAAAGGTTATATAACACACGCACACGCGCGCTCAAGCACACACGCGCGCTCAAGCACACACGTGCGTATAGGTGTCGAAGCTCGCGTCTCTCTACGCAAAGCGACGCGAGATCAACATTGTAGGCACGCGCGGGCATTCAACTTCGTTTTAAGATAGACATACAATGCTCGCCCAACGTTTGATTGCAGTTAAGTAGCTATTCGCGGAAAAAAAAATCCGCGACTACGTCCGTTTTTTTATATTTTTTATCGATTTTCCCCTATCTTGGCCAGATCTCGTATATGTGAACTGACACTCACATATCACGCAGTATCTGTGACGCCTTTGCTTTTCTCAGGCACAAAAAAACTTATGTGTACTAATTCGTTATTTTATATTCTGCAGTTTATTACCAAACCCACTCAAATGCCCAATCCTAATGTTAACCATCGATGCGATGGATAGTTTACAAACTTAATTATCTGTCAAAATTTTCGCAATAACGGAATACTCAAACAGGAAGAGCAATTGTGTTTAAAAATAAATACTATACATTATTCATTTCCGGAGGCATATCCCGTAACACAAGTCCAATATAAATTAAGTAATCGGTTAGTAAATACAAAGATAGTCATTTGAAAAAAATCTAAGTTTTGTAGGCAACATATGTCTTATATATAAAAATAACCTTCCACATGACCGTACACGTTATGTTTACATTACTGCAGACCAAAGTATTCTCTAATTTACGTTCAGAACACCGTAAAAAATAAGTGTAGGGAACGCACTGCTCTCAAAAATATGTTTCAGGAAAACGTTTTTCTTCGTTTGATAATAATTGAGAATGACAGAAAGAACGCTACTGGCTTTCCATGGAAGAACCACTAAGTGACACTTTATTCAAAATTTTTGGAATAAATTCGGAATAAATGTATGGTGTACGAAACATAAAAATAAGTGTTAGAAAAATTTTGTAAAAAGAATAAACATGATACAGGATGATATATAGAGACCCCAGTTTGAATAGTGACTTTGGATTGGATAATTTTTTACGACCTTTGTACGTGATTTTCCGTATATTTACTTGCTTGTGAGCACATAATGTACACTGAAGAGCCAAAAAAAAAAACTGGTACACCTGCCTAATATCATGTAGGGCCCCCGCGAGCCCACATAAGTGCTGCAAGACGACGTAGCATGGACTTGACTAATGTCTGAAGGTATGCAGGAGGCATTTCACATCATGAATCCTGCAGGGCACCCCACAAATCCATAGTAGTGCTAGGCGGTGGAGATATATTCTGAACAGCACGTTGTAAGGCATCCCAGATATGCTCAAAAATGTTCATGTCTGGTGATTTAGGTAGCCAATGGAAGTGTCTAAAGTCAGAAGAGTGTTCCTGGAGCCACTTGGTAGCAACTCTCGACGTGTGGGGTGTCATATTGTCCTGCTGTAATTGTCCACGCCCGTCGGAATGCACAATGGACATGAATGGGTGCAGGTGATCGGACAGGATGGTTACCTATCTGTCACCTGTCAGAATCGTATCTAGACGTATCAAGGGGCCTATTATAAGTTTTCGTTCCGACGAAAAAAAGTACGATCGAAACTATTTCCCGTTCCAGCCTACTATTTGGTATTCTAAGTTTAAAACGACGGTAGCTTGACGTCACGAGTCGGTGGGGACGAACCAACTGTCTACGAGCTGTTAGAAGGGTATAATTTCGTCGGAAGAGAGTCGGTTCAACATGGCGGCCATGTGGCGGAGATTGTTATTAAATGAGGCGGCAGATTTGGACGACGAGGAGCGGAAGCAACAGATTCTGCAAACGCGGCGGGAGAGGAAGCTTTTGCAGGATAACAATAACCCCTTCGACATGGAGGACGGAGCATTTATTAAAATGTTCCGTTTTTCGAGGGCGGTCGCAACGCAGCTGTGCAACGACCTCGATGAGCCACTGCAAAGAAGTAAATTAAACGGGCTTTCGGTTGAAAAGAAGGTGAGTTCTTACATAACATCCTAATATTTCACATTCTTAGGTCGAGTTCAGTATTTGTTTACCTAAACACTTGTATTTTATCATTTAAGTTTTAGTAAAGGAGGTTATGTTAATGTAGTGATGTTTAAATTGTAGAGTGACAATTTAGTGAAATGAATGTGCATGTCAATCATGACGTAACAGATTTAATTTTCTAACAGTGAAAACGCCAATTACAACTTTCAAAATCACATGGTCAACATTAAGGAATGTGTTTGTTTAGGCTACATTTGAATTTTCAAAAGACACCCTTTTATTTGAACAAGTTTCTTTTACCTAAGAGTATTTCATATAAATTCTTTAAATATTGTTTAGAGGAAGTAAAAAAACATCACCACTTGTTTACGTAATTCATGTTCTAACCTCATACCCTATCCACGTTGTTTGTGATAGTGCTAGTGGCAGAAAAGCAGACCAATATTGGGTCATAGAGAGCGGCTACTGTGCATCTAGTTCGATCACACACACTTATTTCAACTGTGACTAAAATATTTCGTATTTCTTTTAAATTAAAGATATGAGAAAACATAAATGTATGTTATGTTGAATGTGTTGTGAAGTTATCTAGGGTAACAGTAAACCAATAGTGGCTATTTTACGTAAAAAAGACAAATTTGCTTAATTTTATTCTAACCCCCAGATTTAAAACTCTCAAATGAAGTGAGGTTACGTTGCAGGTGTTAGTGTTATGTAAGCAGGTTTTCACATAGGTGCTATGTTTATTCTTGCNTAAATGTATGTTATGTTGAATGTGTTGTGAAGTTATCTAGGGTAACAGTAAACCAATAGTGGCTATTTTACGTTAAAAAAGACAAATTTGCTTAATTTTATTCTAACCCCCAGATTTAAAACTCTCAAATGAAGTGAGGTTACGTTGCAGGTGTTAGTGTTATGTAAGCAGGTTTTCACATAGGTGCTATGTTTATTCTTGCATGACAATATCTGTCATATTCACTTTTTACAGGTATTGGCTGCTCTTAGATTTTTTGCCTCAGGTAGCTATCATTTATCTGTTGGGCAGAATTGTTTACTAGGTCTCAGCCAGCCTTCTGTAAGCAGATGTGCANTTACTAGGTCTCAGCCAGCCTTCTGTAAGCAGATGTGCAAATCAGGTCAGCGAGGCGATAAATGAGATACTCCTGGATCGCTACGTTAAATTCCCTGTTGATGAGAGAGACCAGGCAGCAGTCAAACACAGGTTAGCCAGCACATTGGTTTACTTTTTTCACTATTACACAATCACAATGTGGATAATTTGTGTTAATGTGTAACTACTGTGTTGTTGCAAGTAAATGTTACAGATTTATACTCCGCCTGCATTCCTAAAACATTATTCCACATGCATTCCTGAAACGCTATAGTGAGAGGACTGTACATTAGGGTGGGTCATTTTTTCTTATTTCTCGATATTGTAAAGGGCACAGCGATTGAAAGGTGCTAAATGGTATTGGTAATCCATACGTAAAATTGTATTACGTTCTATTGAGGTTTATTGCCTCCAGATTGTGATTAAAGATTAAAAAAAACTGTTTTTCGAGGTTTTGTTCTCAATAAAACAATAATAATATAGAAATACTTTATACAAGTGATTAACATCGAAGTGAATGAAAAATATACTTTGTTGTACTAATACTAAGCAGGAAGATGGGAAGAGGAGTGGGAGGGGGGCATTAGACGCGACAAATGACACGCAATTTGAGACAATAACAACCAGTGTCGCCTGTCGCTAACTAGAGTGTGGTTGTTTGTTTTGTTTTTTCTCGTGGATTTTAACCATGTATCGTACTCGTTTCAATTGTAAATGTGCGTTGTTTGGTGATATATGTGATTTAAAAGACAATGTGTTACCAACGTATGAATAAATCATGAAGTGTTATGAGTGGTCCCGAAACAAGATAAAACATGAGAGGGAATCTAAAAAAGAACCCACTTATAAAGAAATAGAGACTATTGTACTTGCAAAACTTATAGAAATATGGACTAAAGCTTATATTTCTACAGTAGAACAAAGACGAGTGAAAGCAATGTTAAAGGCATATCATTTAAAGTGCAAAAACCTTCTCATGTCTCACCCAAAAATACCGCAAAACAAGTTGGAAGAGTTTCGTCTTGGAAGTAAAACTTTGTTTGATATTTCGGCTTGCAAGTGTCGGTATATTTCTAAAAGTACCTGCCCTAAGCATAAAAAAATAAATGTAAGAGAACACAGCTTCATATTTGCCAACGAACGACAAGAAAAATGTTGATAGGGAGCATAGATGTTGTCACAACAAGCCTAATTACAAAAGCACTGAAAAGAAAGCTATTGCAACAAAAAGCTCCGAGTAAACGTCAAAAAGTAGCTGAACTACCCTTGCAACATATATTGTTAAGGCTTACGCTCCGGTATGGTTTTCTGTCAAATCCCACCCCAGCTGTATATATGGAGCACGAAACTTATTAAAACTCATCGAGCAAACCCGATATTTATCAACAACTTTGAAAGCAGTTGTCGACCCAGTCATTCAAAGAAATAGCTATTTCGCACACCCGGAAAATTTATTGCTTGCAATACTAACCGACCCCCAACCGCACATTCGTGAATTAGCAGCCCGTCGACTTCTGAAAGCCAGAAGGACCACATCAAATAGCTTGCGACTGTTTCAGCTACCGAAATTGAACCTTGATGCATCATCATATTACGATCTTTTGGATTGGCAGGAAAATATTACTGAACCGCCAATATTAAAACATGTGAGCGAAGAAGAACTCTTGTTGTTTATCGAATAAAAAGGAAAAGGAGAACTTCCTTTATTGCATCTACCAAGCCATGCGCAAGCATTCGAAAGGGCAGTTAAATCTGTGACTGAAGCTTCAATCACTTTATGTGATAAAAGTGAGAGAGAAGGCTTCATAAAAGCCCAAATAGAGTCACGAAAAGCAATGCCGAAGTTCGATAGCAAGAAATATTTTGCTGTTATTTAACCTTTTATTGTAATAATCATTTGTGTAAAAATGTTAAATATATGTTTTCTCTTTATCTCTTTATTAAACATTTACTAAACTTACGATCTCTGTATTTTCATTTTGTACCTTTCGTTGCCTAGAGTGATTTCCTATACCATACTATAAGACCTTTCTTGAAGACTTTTTTTATTGTTTGGGGATGGATCCGGAGGCAGAAGATGAAATCCGATTGCAATCGAACTTTATATGATATTTGAAGACATCGTTTGGCATCATTTTCTAATTGTGCCCCATGAANCTCAGTAACACATTCTGATCACTTGCTTAATATAGAAAACGAAACATGAGAAAGCGCAGTTTTAGTAACATCACTTCGCTCCACACCTTCCTGCTTAGTATTAGTAAAACAAATTTGATGTTTATCACTTGTATAAAGTATTTCTATATTATACTTTTTAAATTGAGAAAAATCTTCGAAAAACAATTTTTTTAAATCTTTAATCACAATCCGGAGGCAATAAAACTCAATAGAACGTAATAAAATTTTACGTATGGATTACTAATACCATTTAGCACCTTTCAATCGCTGTACCATTTACAATATCGAGAAATAAGAAAAAATGACCCACCATACTGTACATATCATGGTAATCATCAGGTAAAATCGCCAACAGAAAAAAACTTTACTTTCATGTCATAACGCTGAAGATATGGATTGTCTTGATATTTGTAAAGAAAAACAAATACAAAACGAAAACTGCAACACCAATAAAGAACAATGCATAAATAAAGCATTAGGACCATATTTATCATTTTTTATCAATTGTAAGGCAGCTAAACCGGCTTACCATAAAAGTATATTATCAAAGTTTTTTTTTAAGAACTCTAATTGTTATTCATTTGTGCCGTTTCCTTAAACATTTTTTATATATCTGAGAAACCTAATTCTCAAAAGAATGGTTGCTACTTGAGAATTTTGGCATGAGTTTACCATGACAATGCCACTAATTTGGAAAACTTGCTCTCATAAAAAGTTTAATTGTAACAAGAATATGTGTCACTTCTTGCACTCAAATGATGTAACCTATGTTGGATGAAAAAGAAGAATCCGTGCCAAAAAAAAACCCCATTAATTCATGGTTTTGTGCATAGAGTATAAAGAATTATTAATGTTAAACATAATTACGAGCATTATTTTATTGTAGCTAGGACTTATTTGGCCTAATGACTTAAATAATACAGCCTATGATTTAAACTTTTTTATAAATCACGACAATAAGATAACATTTTAAAATTATATTTAACTCTTTTATGAAACAGATTGATTGTTATGAAATCATAGTATTCTTTACCTATTAATAACACAATAAGTTTAAATACATGTTGAATGTTGCACTTAGAGAAACACTTGTCATACACATGACAAAATTTATGCGGCCATGAGTCTGTCCACAAATTGCAAAACTCACTTCTATGATTGCACAATGATGCATTCGACATCATGAAGCAATTTGCATTTGTAAGAAAATGTGTTTTAATTTTAACAATTATTTTTAATATAGCACTAGACACTTTTAATGAAATACACTTCTGTGCTTGGAAATAATGGGACCCCACTATCTAAAGATATATTCCATTAAGCCACTGAACCTATTCTTAGCATCTTCACACACAAATCTTGATTGCCTTTACACTTCAGAGGCTACTCCTGAATGACATTTCAGTGATTACTGTAGTCTAATGATTTTCATTACGTAGTACAAAATGTTCTGTTCCTGCATGTTAATGCAGACTCACAACTTCCCAGGAGTTTTGGGATTGATTGACTGCACACATAAACAGATTGTTGCACCACCTGTGAACAACAAGAAATTGCCTAAAAACCTCTTTGTCAACAGGAAAGGTGTTCACTCGCGCAGTGTGCAGCTGGTAAGCCTCATATGATGAACCATTGGCAAGCCTTTTATGATAAACCGTTATTATGGCAATTTGAATGGATTTGCCTAATGTTATTAAAAAAAAATTTCCCCAGGTTTGCGATGCTAATTTCATTATTACTAATGCTAATGCACGGTATGGTGGAGCAACACGCGATTCCTTTNTCCCCAGGTTTGCGATGCTAATTTCATTATTACTAATGCTAATGCACGGTATGGTGGAGCAACACGCGATTCCTTTGTATGAAGGAACAGTGCAGCACGGAGAGTAATGGAAAAGAACTACATCCGTAATGGCTCATCTTCCTGANTTCCTTTGTATGAAGGAACAGTGCAGCACGGAGAGTAATGGAAAAGAACTACATCCGTAATGGCTCATCTTCCTGGTTGTTAGGTATTGGTTCATATATACTTAGAACAGTAATCTACGGTATTTTGTATTATTACATTCAGTACAAATTATGCACTAAGTAGTCCACACCGTACTAGAAAATAGACTAGATGAAGGAATGATTGTAGAACAGTATTCCATATCCAAATGTATAACTGGAGGACAGTTTGTAACGTGGCATGCGGCTCGTTATAGCCGGCTTNTAAAACTCAATAGAACGTAATAAAATTTTACGTATGGATTACTAATACCATTTAGCACCTTTCAATCGCTGTACCCTTTACAATATCGAGAAATAAGAAAAAATGACCCACCCTACTGTACATATCATGGTAATCATCAGGTAAAATCGCCAACAGAAAAAAACTTTACTTTCATGTCATAACGCTGAAGATATGGATTGTCTTGATATTTGTAAAGAAAAACAAATGCAAAACGAAAACTGCAACACCAATAAAGAACAATGCATAAATAAAGCATTAGGACCATATTTATCATTTTTTATCAATTGTAAGGCAGCTAAATCGGCTTACCATAAAAGTACGTTATCAAAGTTTTTTTTTAAGAACTCTAATTGTTATTCATTTGTGCCGTTTCCTTAAACATTTTTTATATATCTGAGAAACCTAATTCTCAAAAGAATGGTTGCTACTTGAGAATTTTGGCATGAGTTTACCATGACAATGCCACTAATTTGGAAAACTTGCTCTCATAAAAAGTTTAATTGTAACAAGAATATGTGTCACTTCTTGCACTCAAATGATGTAACCTATGATGGATGAAAAAGAATAATCCGTGCCAAAAAAAACCCCATTAATTCATGGTTTTGTGCATAGAGTATAAAGAATTATTAATGTTAAACATAATTACGGGCATTATTTTATTGTAGCTAGGACTTATTTGGCCTAATGACTTAAATAATACAACCTATGATTAAAACTTCTTTATAAATCACGACAATAAGATAACATTTTAAAATTATATTTAACCCTTTTATGAAACAGATTGATTGTTATGAAATCATAGTATTCTTTACCTATTAATAACACAATAAGTTTAAATACATGTTGAATGTTGCACTTAGAGAAACACTTGTCATACACATGACAAAATTTATGCGGCCATGAGTCTGTCCACAAATTGCAAAACTCACTTCTATGATTGCACAATGATGCATTCGACATCATGAAGCAATTTGCATTTGTAAGAAAATGTGTTTTAATTTTAACAATTATTTTTAATATAGCACTAGACACTTTTAATGAAATACACTTGTGTGCTTGGAAATAATGGGACCCCACTATCTAAAGATATATTCCATTAAGCCACTGAACCTATTCTTAGCATCTTCACACACAAATCTTGATTGCCTTTACACTTCAGAGGCTACTCCTGAATGACATTTCAGTGATTACTGTAGTCTAATGATTTTCATTACGTAGTACAAAATGTTCTGTTCCTGCATGTTAATGCAGACTCACAACTTCCCAGGAGTTTTGGGATTGATTGACTGCACACATAAACAGATTGTTGCACCACCTGTGAACAACAAGAAATTGCCTAAAAACCTCTTTGTCAACAAGAAAGGTGTTCACTCGCTCAGTGTGCAGCTGGTAAGCCTCATATGATGAACCATTGGCAAGCCTTTTATGATAAACCGTTATTATGGCAATTTGAATGGATTTGCCTAATGCTATTAAAAAAAAATATCCCCAGGTTTGCGATGCTAATTTCATTATTACTAATGCTAATGCACGGTATGGTGGAGCAACACGCGATTCCTTTGTATGAAGGAACAGTGCAGCACGGAGAGTAATGGAAAAGAACTACATCCGTAATGGCTCATCTTCCTGATTGTTAGGTATTGGTTCATATATACTTAGAACAGTAATTTACGGTATTTTGTATTATTACATTCAGTACAAATTATGCACTAAGTAGTCCACACCGTACGAGAAAATAGACTAGATGAAGGAATGATTGCAGAACAGTATTCCATATCCAAATGTATAACTGGAGGACAGTTTGTAACGTGGCATGCGGCTCGTTATAGCCGGCTTTATAATATTGCAGCCACACAGTTAGGCCGCCATATTTTTTATGCCGCACGTCAAGTATTGACGTCTGGAAGTTGCCACTCTGCTAGATCAAAGGTTATAACACGAGACTCTAAAAAGGACGCTAATTAAATATTAAATAAAGTCAAGTTCCGGTTTATTTGTTCTTTACTTTACTTTATTAACCAAGATGCAACAGTTCACATACAGAGTTCACGTATGCCAAGTACGAAGAGGTTTCACCGGGTCACAGACAATCTAGAAAGCAGCACCACAGTCGTTGTTGATTATTTACGTTTATAAAAACTTGCCCGAAGAATAAAAAATGCAGCAACCTCCCACACCGGCGTAGAAATAAATGAGAAAAATAAAGTGGCCGGTGTGGGGGTAATGCGCCACGCCCGACGTGGCCTAGGCGAATACTGGAGGACGACTGACTTCAGACGACTGACTTTAATGGCTACAGGCACACGAGTAATTGTCGCTGCCCATCACCCCCTCTCCGTAGGTAAAGGCCTGGCGTGGGCTGTCACGCACGCTCTCCAAACTGCGCTCTCCACACTGCGTAGCCCACTTAGTTGCACCATCAAGATAAAGATAAGTGAACTTCTCGTACAAAACTTGTCGACGCAGTTTGAAAGTTCTAGTACAATGCTGATGCTTAATTGAAAACTGAAAACTACGACGTTTGAAACGAACCGGCAAACGAATGCCCGATAAATAAACTTATCATGGTAAACGAACCACAGTGGCTTTAATTTGGAACCCGATAACAAATACGAAGCTTGGCAAAGTGAAAGAAAAATTAATCACGTGTCCCGAAAATTTATAATACTGTGTCATTACAAGTTCAACCCAGTGGTTATTTATACAATGACAAAGTCTTGCATTCATTTAACCTGCAAACGTACAGTCGAAAGCAAATGTAACAATTAAATTATAAGTCATCTAGTACTTGTGCAAATATAACTTATTTGGGCCAAACTATACTTGATGAAGTATGAAAATAAGTAGATTTAGGTGGCCAATGGAAGTGTCTAAAGTCAGAAGAGTGTTCCTGGAGCCACTCGGTAGCAACTCTCGACGTGTGGGGTGTCGCATTGTCCTGCTGGAATAATCCACACCCGTCGGAATGCACAATGGACATGAATGGGTGCAGGTGATCGGACAGGATGCTTACGTATCTCTCACCCTTCAGAGTGGTATCTAGGCGTATCAGGGGTCCCATTTCACGCCAACTGCACACACCCTATACCATGACAGAGCCTCCACCAGCCTGAACAGTCCCCTGTTGACATGTAGGGTCCATGGCTTCATGAGGATGCCTCCATACACGTACACGTCCATCCGCCCGATACAAATTGGAAATGAGACTTGTCTGACCAGACTACGTGTTTCCAGTCATCAACAGTACAATGGTGGTGTTTGCAGCCCCAGGCGAGGCGTAAATCTTTGTGCCGTGCAGTCAACAACAGTACACGAGTGGTCCTTCGGCTCCGAAAGCCCATATCAAAGATGGTCTGTTCAATAGTTCGCACGCTGGCACTTGTTGATGACCCAGCATTGAAATCTGCACCAATTTGAGAAAGGTTTGCACGTCTGTCACGTTTAATGATTCTCGTCAGTCCTCGTTTGTCCCGTTCGTTAACGATCTTTTTCCCGCCACAGCGATGTTGAAGATTTGATGTTTTAGTGGATTCCCGATATTCACGGTACACTCGTGATATGGTCGTACGGGTAAATCCAGATTTTATCGCTACCTCGGAGATGCTATGTCCCATCTCTCGTGCGCCGACTATGACACCACGTTCAAACTCACTTAAATCTTGATAACCTGCCATTGTACCTGCAGTAAGCGATCTAGCAACTTTGCCAGACGCTTGTTGTCTTATATAGGCGCTGCCGACCGCATCGCATTACTCTGATTGGCTGTATACCTCTATTATTTGCATACGCACGCCTATACCAGTTTTTTTGTCTCTTTAGTGTATATATTTTAGCAATATCTATCGTTTATACGTTGCATGGGGACCTTTGTTCAATAACTGAAACTAAAAAAAAATNCGCCTATACCAGTTTTTTTGTCTCTTTAGTGTATATATTTTAGCAATATCTATCGTTTATACGTTGCATGGGGACCTTTGTTCAATAACTGAAACTAAAAAAAAATTTTATTTTTACGGACTTAATAACAATTTGGNACGTTGCATGGGGACCTTTGTTCAATAACTGAAACTAAAAAAAAATTTTATTTTTACGGACTTAATAACAATTTGGTAATTTTGCACAGTTATGGGAGGAATATATAATAATGAGAAATGTATGGTTTAGAAGAATTATTCTAGAGACGGGATGAAATATGAGGTTTGCCATTTTATTAATAGTGCAAGTTTTCTAAGCTAGTTAGCGCAGTTCGTGCACTGCTTAGTATTCATGCGCAACTAGTACAAATTTTTAAGTAATCTGTAACTGTTAGGTATGGCGTAGGGACCCGATTTTGAAGACCGTAACTTTTAAAGCAATATTAATTACTCCTTAGTCTTAGAAAATATCAGACGGAGCCGCAACAAGCATCATTGCTGACTGGTTGTTGGCAGTGCTGATTCTGCGATCGAGATTCCACCTATAGTTAAATTGCTCGTCGGCATGAGAGAACGGTCTGTACAAAGAGTCCTTTTCGTGCGATGAAACATTACAACCTTGGTCCCATGCAGGTCGTGCACGGTGATATATCGAAACAACATACCGATATCTTCAATGATTGATGTACTTGGAGTCAGCGAGTGTGGTTGGCAATACCTCTTGCTACATCGATGGGTGCCGATTCGACAAGCGATTATGATGAGACAGTTAATGCTAAAGACTGAATGAGTGCAATTGAGTCGGTTTGTGTGGAATGTACACTTGCAAGATTTTCGCGTGAAGTCGACGAACTTCAATATAAACTATCTTTGGCTCTAAATACCAATGAGCAAATAACTTCCACTACAAAGACATGCAAATTTAATATAGAATATAAAACAGGAGGTGAGGATGGCCATGAAGACAGCATTGATGAAAACAACATGAAGACAGTGNATTTAATATAGAATATAAAACAGGAGGTGAGGATGGCCATGAAGACAGCATTGATGAAAACAACATGAAGACAGTAATTGTGCTGAAATCGGTCGTGATTTTCTTGATGCACTGACACACCATTCCAACACAATTGCTGCAACAAGCGACATGATGGAGGAAGAAGACGCTGAGAATACTGGCTGCGTATTTTCGAAGACCTGAATGAACTTGTTCATATACTCAAGAATTTGAATACTTTCCAACAAGGTGGAGATTTTTCGCACATTGACGAGATATCTTCATCCATTAGGGAACTGAATATCAGGTATTATATTGCATGATGTGATGAACTGCTTTCGTCTGAAAGTGTAATTACAAAATAACCTTTTTAAAATAGTAATTGTGTTTTAATTATTTTTGTGGTGTATCCTTTCATCCCTTACAACTTTATAAAGTGGTGCTATCAGCACTCGACTATTAATGGAGAGATGCTAATAGCAAATATTAATAAAAATGTTCAATATAAAAATGCATGGATAGTGGACTGCGTACGAAACATTAATTCTGTTGACATGTCAAAATTTGGAGATAGTTGGAGAGCTAATGTAATTTCTACACATATGGGGGAGGGGGGAACCGAAGGATTGATTGAAGGATCAATCGCAGGATTGGGATTGATCGAATTCATGGTATTGATCGAATGCATGGGATCGATCGAAGGATTCGGAGTGATCGAAGGATTGATCGAAGGATCTATCGAAGGATTGGGATTGATAGAAGGATTGGGATTTTTCGAAGGATCGGAATGGATTAATGTAGATTTCGGAGGATTGCTAACTATTGGGATTGATAGAAGGTAAGGGATTGATCAACAGTTTGGGATGGATCGAAGTATCGTCACGGGTTTCTGTGAGTTGCAGAGGACTACGAAGGATTGGTATGGATTGTTGTGNAGGTTTCTGTGAGTTGCAGAGGACTACGAAGGATTGGTATGGATTGTTGTGGTTTGGTATGGATTGTTGTGGATTGGTATGGATTTGTGTGGATTGGTGTGTGGATTGATGTGGATTGGTATGTTAATTGGAGTGTGGATTGGTACATGGATTAGCATGGATAAGCATATGGATAGGCATGTGGATTGCTGTATAAATTCGTGTGTGGATTGGGTTGTGGTTGGTGTGTTGTTCGGAGTGGATTGGAATATGTATTGTATTGGTTTGGTGTGTGAATTTGTGTGGATTGGTATGAGGATTTCGGTTTGTGGTGATGATTATGGTGCTGATTGATGGAAAGATTGCGAGGTTTATCGAAAAATATTGAAGGAAATGTTGCGATATTGATCGAAAAATTAATATAAAGACAATAGTTTAAATTATTTTTGGTTTTTTGAATTTTTTTTTTTGCAATTTTAGTAATTGTTTGGGTTTTTTTTTGGATTTTTTGGGATTAAGGATATTTAAGGTCATTAGCATGGGGTCAAGGTCAGAAATTTGAGATCAATGNTTTTTTTGGATTTTTTGGGATTAAGGATATTTAAGGTCATTAGCATGGGGTCAAGGTCAGAAATTTGAGATCAATGTGAAGGTCATCCAGATTCAACATGGTAGTCAGAGTCATCAGTGCCACCTATGTGTTGAAAATAGAATTCAATATGGAGAGCACCGACAGCACATCCTATACATTAAAAACATAAACAAATATGGCTGCAGACTGGTGGCTAAATCGTCAACTCGCCTGGTGGGTGAATTAATGCACTAGCGCCACCTAGGTGAAGTAAAAGTAAACATATGAAATCCAAGATGGCATCCTACAGCAATATATATACAAATGACAAACAAAAAACCAGTGTGGCTACTTACGATAAAATTAGTAAAGGTGAGGTGTAATGGGGTTGGGGTGTCTCCGGATAAGTGGGTTTTTTAAATTTTGTTTTAAATTTTTTTTATTTGTTGGGTTTTCAATGTCAAATACTACTGGGTTAAGGTCACAGGTCAAGGACACAGTATGGCATAAACAATATGGCGTCACACAGGCTACTAAAATGGCTGCCATGACGTCATTCAAGATGGCCACTGTGACGCTATATAAGATGGTGGTGGATCCGAAGATCCGCAACCCTCAGCCTGTGTCCTCGGATCGGTATAATCCAGGGAAGCTCAAACGGTCGATCGCGATCGACTGGTCGATCGCGAGAGCTTTCAAAGTCGATCGCGGACATATGTCCACATTCCCTCAAGAAATTAAAAATAAGCGCCTTCCGTCGGTCANTCGATCGCGGACATATGTCCACATTCCCTCAAGAAATTAAAAATAAGCGCCTTCCGTCGGTCACTCATACGGCGAGACTGTGATACGTAATAATAAAATGTAAAGTCACGCCAAAAAGAACGCTGCGCACCGCCGGAGTTGTCGGCGCGTCTTAGTATTGTTTGCTCACATTGTTTGTAAATAATGGTTTTCTGGATTAAGAAACCGCCTTGTGAGATTTATTCCATTTCGGCAAGTTTGTAAGTTTGGCAAAATCAAACAATTATTTTATGCGTCACCTAGAGCGCTAATCGTTATGAGAGTACACCTTCGCACTAATCGTTATGAATATTCTCACTAGGTCGAGCTCTCTTCGAAAAATGGTGGCAACGATTTATAAAATGTAAACATAACCTGATCAAAGTGTGCTCGGTATAGTAACACGCGAGTGTGGCCGGGGCTTAACAAAAAAAAAAAAAAACATACATAGGTCGTAACAGCGACAGGCTTACCATCTGTCATGTTAGAGCTCAGTTCTACCCCCTTACTGTTTTGTCGATCGCGTGCCTCCCCCCCACCACTTTTTTTGCTGTCGATCGCTGATGGTACAAGTCTGAGCACCCCTGATCTAGACCCTTCCTCTTTCGGGGTGTGTCCATGGCTACAGTTGCANTCTACACCCTTACTTTTTTTTGTTGATCGCTTGCCCCCCACTGTTTTTGCGGTCGATCGCTGATAATACAAGTCTGAGCACCCCTAGTATAATCTATCTACTTACGATACTAACAACTTGCTCTTTTCACTTTTTTTTACAAAATTTTTACAAGCTTGGAAGTCAGCTTTAATTTTTAAAATTTTTAATGTGAAAATAAATTTTTAGGCGTTTGACTACAAAATGAGATTTAATGGTTTTTTGTTATTTAGCTCAAAGTTTTACTTCCCTTGCAAATAAGCCGAGCACAGTAAATTATGTTGAATCAGAATTTTAAAGTTTTAATTAACATCTAATTGAAGTGAAATAAAAGTCATTGCCTGGAATATTTCGTGTTCAAAAGAAAGTATCTTTGTAGAAAAACGCTGTGGAGGTTATTTATTAAATGATCGTTTAGGCAACTTACACTTCTGTTGTCAATGCAATTTGATCGCAAGATGTTAACCTAATTACCTATATATATATATGTTAAAAAATGACCGACAACGTGCAGTGTGTGAAACAGTATAGCGAACTGAACACTTAACAAGCGGGAACCCATGTCTGGAAAATCGTGGTTTAGTCACTATGAGGCGTCAAATAATTGCAATGCTTCGGCATAGGACGTGCGATTAACTAAAAATTTTGCCAGAAGGACACCTCCACTAGCCCAACAAAACACAAGGTAAAATGGATTATGAAAGGGTTTGTAATGGTTGACCTCGAAATTCATTGCAAAGCGTGCATCGGTGGTGTGGAGGTAGATGCACACAGTGAAATGCGTATTATTTATTTAAGCCACTACTTGGATTCTTGTGATAAGATCTTCCTCAAATATTTCTGGAGTCTCGTAAACTATATTCTTCATAGCTCCCCAACAAAATAGTGGAGAGAAGTAAGTTCAGTTGACGTGATGGCCATGGAAGGTGGCCCTCTTTACCAATCTAACGAATTGGATATTTTGCATCCATATGGTTTCATACACTTCTGTCAGAGTGAACTGGAGCTACGTACGTCGTATTGCAGCAATATTGCCTGTCAGCTTCTCAGCAGTAGTATAGACAAAATATAGGTGGTATCGTCTTCAATTTAGTCCGTTTGGCAGATATTCCACCAACCTTGTAATAGTGGCTAACAGTTTGTGCATATTTATGAACACACGTATAATTTGTATTTACATTTATCGCACCATAGCGGCTCAATCATGAATTTCCGGATTTCAGTTGAATATCGTTGAATGTTCAACTCACCATCCTGCAGGGACAGCGGTGACGTAACGACTTTAGCACTCGCCTCCCAGCAAGGATATCCGGGTTCGATTCCCGGCGGAGTTCCTGGATTACGAAGCTGGTAAGCGGATTTTCTCTAGGATCTCAAGTGTGCCCCGCCCTTGCATTATGGTTCTGCTCATACTCCTCGCTTCATTCTCATTGTATCTCAATATACAGATATTTAGAGCAGCCCAATGCTCTCCAGTACACTCTTTGTCCTGTATCCCTTACTGTGTGTTGTCTGTGTTTCTTTTTTAAATATTTGTAGACATAGCATACTAATTTATTTAGAGAAATGTGGTTCGTGGATTTGTACAGGCAATCTTGCAAAATTCAGGGTGGAACTGAACTCTATCGACAAACCTCGGCAGCTGATTCATCGTCAAAAAATAGGTGTAAAATACATACACGGCATATAGCCCAAGTCTATTCCGAATGGGTGAAAACCGCTCTTGAAATTGTAATTTAAGCAGATGTTTTATGCTAGTAAAACAGCCAGAATGGACTATAAATGTCTCAGTTTCTGGATACTGTACTATTAAACGACGAAGTACAATGCACAGAAATAGGAACAAGTCGTGTGTCACGTGTTATCCATACCTAACCCAACAAACAATCGTTGATATGAAAGTAGGGCCCGTGGTGGTGCAGTGGCCAGACTACTCGCCTCCCACCACAGTGAATCGGGCTCGATTCCCGGTGGGGTCGACCTGAATATTCGTATCTTGGAAATGTGGCAGGAGTTACCATTGGCCAATGGAATTTTTGTTCACGATGTACGGTAGTTTACACATCCACAGGAAACAACAAAGTATTACAGTTACATTTTTATTTACACAAATGTGCTGCCAATCCCTCACTTTTCACGGACGGGGGTTCATCTGGAGCCCTTATTTTTGTGTTTTGTACTTCGTCGTTTAATAATGCAGTTTCCAGAAACTCGTAGACATTTATCGTTCATTCTGGCTGTGTTACTAGCAAAAAAATCACCTGCTTAAACTACATATTCAAGGCGGTTTTCACTAATTTGGAATATACTAAGGCTATATGACATGTATATATTTTAGACCAATTTTTTATGAGAAATTACCTGCCGAAGTTTGTCGATAGAATTCAGTTCCATTCTGTATATTGTCTATTATCAAGATATTTTTACGAGGGCGCTGTTAGTGATTCAGTGAATTAATTATGCTCCACTGTTGGTCAAAATCTGTAAAGACATTAACTACCCCACATCAAAAGTAATCCCAAATTTTTATGTTTTTTATACTTGCTACCATAATTACATAGACCCCACACCTTCTTATAATTAATTAAAGTAGTAAAGTTGCATGTACAATGATCGTGACTCCCATGGTGTCATACAGTTTTGTCTAGTCAAGTGATGTTAAAAGTTGCGTCAATAAATGTTGAAAAAATCAATCCTTGGGCAGTAATACTCCATCTAATCGAAAAGCACGATGCCATTGGTAGGTGGGTTTTCTAGAGGATCTCCCGTTTATCCCGCCCATTCCCATTTATTCTGGCACTGCTCCATACTCACCTCTCTTCACTCTCATCGTATCTGAAGACCTCGATGTGTAGAGTCACCCAAATCTCTACACCCACTCTAATCAAAAAATCACCTCTTGTAGATGTTATCCAAACTAAGTTGTAAGTGACAACCCCAGAAATTCTTGATACGAAGTTGCTGTAACGGTACGCTCAGTAAATTAAAGAGCCCCATAACCCCTTACACACGCAAACAGTAATATTTATACTGTTCCTCGTCGTTTTAACATTGAGCCAACGGTTTTTTTACCCTTGACCACTAACCTTTATTTCTGTAAATGGTATAGAAATAATTCATAATTCGCTTAAAAGGTTTTTTTTTTTTTTAGAGAAGTAAATGATTTTAGAGTAGGTTTGTGATGTTTATCTAGCTACTGCGATTGATTACTCAATAAATAAATTCACAGGTATCGTGTTTTAATGACATTAACATTATTATTCCCAGAAAATAGTTGTTTAATTCTAAAAGAGAGAATCACATTTCAGAAATTAAGTCACTTGAAGAACTTCTCCATGACTATTTCAGAGGTTGTAAGAATACTTTACAGTAAAAATAAACTCAACAACTCAACAACGTTGCAAATAAAAATGTAATGTTGCCATTTCAAACCATAATTTTAGTCACTTCGACCAATTTTTTTAATGTTTTTTATTTCGAAATATAGCTCAAAGTATATTAAAAATACAATAGAAAATTCAAAATGGGATCTGCATAAGTTTAGAAGTAAGATGGATTAATGTACATACGCGTTGCAATGGGCGTGATATCTGGCGTTTGCTTAGGTCGGCTGGTTTGCGCAAAAAAAAAAAAATTCTATAACTGCTGTGATATCATAATGATAACATAATGAAACAACTTAAAACAACGGAAGAAATGTTTTATTTTGTAATTTTTACAACTTTACAATGAGAATCTATGCTAAAACTTGTCCTTTTTACAAAAAGACCTCCGGTTGTTGGAATAAAGGCGTGCAACTTTTTAGTTCCTGGAATGGTGATTGCAGATGCAGCCCGGGATAGCAAAAACATTATCTGACGTTGAATATGGTCTTTGTAGCAGTAGTAAATGGCTGTTTGTTTTAAAGATCATTTTTCCCATTCGTATAAACGCATTGGCGTAACAATTGCTCCACTTGAAGGTAACTGTAGACTTGCACGCGTAGCTAAACGTTTGAGGTTCCCCCCTAGACCATCGCATGGCCCCTTTCCGTGAGACGTTGCATGAAAATGTATCTCTGCATCTGCATTAAAATCTTCTCTGTAATAAAATAGATTCACAAAGTTGAATCTATTTTTAAAATGTTGTGAAGCCCCGTTGGTTATATATATATAATTTTAGATACAACTATTGCTTTTTCTAAAAGATGCTTGTGTAGTAAGTGTTGGAAAGCGTAAACGTGGCTGTATCATTTTTTAAATCATCCGAAAGCATAATAATGCTGCAGTGCTTTACTTCACTGCCATCTCTATAATAAAACCAGACGTTAGAAGTGTTGCCTGTTCGTTATTCCAATGAAAAGATTGAGCAGCATCTTGGACAACAAAACTATAATTATCTGCAAAATCACATTGTACGAAAATTTGACCTTCATCGATAGTCTCCTTAAGAGTTTTAAAATAAAGCGCCTGTTCCTCTGCAATGTAAGAATGAGGTTTCAAAGAGTCCAAATCGTCGCAGAAGTCATCTACAAAATTATCAGAAGACAATATTTGAGTAGATATCGTGAAGCGGTCTGTACCAACCCATTTTTTTCAAATTGCACGTCTGTCACTTGATTGTTATCAAATATGATTTTTAAATGCCTTAGAATTGCACTTAAGCCAGAACAAGAATCACAGAGTTAATTTGGCGTTGCCTTTGTAGTCATTAAATGACACGTCGGTGTTGTATTAGGACACATCATCTTGCGAAGGCAATCTTTGTAAGATGAAAGTTGCATGGCAGTTCCAGCTGTAAGATTGGCAGTGTCTCCTCCATTCGACATCAGCTTTCCGTTTTGATGGTAAGTACAAACACATACCATATGTGTTCCAGATTCGCCTGCGAGAATACATTGTTTGGGTCTAAGAGTAAAAAACTTTGTTAAGCCTTCCTGGACGTTCGGATATTCATCTTTGAACCTCTGATAAAGTTCATCAATGTTACACAGGAGAAGCTGTTTTTGTATGTGCGTTATTTTTCCATCGTCTAATTTAACGGATATAAACTCTTTTTTACCAGGCATTATTCGGCTAATGTCTTCTCGTAGATAAAAACATTTCACCAAGTTTTTGGTCTCGGCTGGTAGTTTACGGCCACCGCGTGGGTTTGGAGATGACAAGATACCGAATTGATCGACAAGTTGCTTTGCTTTTCTCGCTTGTCATCTGGATGTTCCAAATTCTTCTGCAAGTTTATTTTCACTCAATGACGTAGGTGCTGTAGTCTATATCATAGTCTTCATAGAAGTAGAAGTAGACGGATCATTAAATGTCTCCTTTAGCTGCTTCAAAATGTCTTAGTTTTCTATGGTTGTGTCGGTTTGGGTTGAATTATGTTTAAACTTATCTTCGGGAATGAACGGTTCATCGTGGGTGTTTTGCGAAGATTCACTCGATGTTTGACTGCACTGCACAATATCTTCATTAGCTACTGGAGGTGTTTCATTTAAAAGTCGTTACCTACAGGATGCACATGCGTAAACATCTAGTGAAAACCCTCACTTTTAAGCTAAACATTCAGAAATTTTCATAAAATTTTTAAACTTTTCGATGAAGTATTAAGCGAAATGGATTAAAACATCTATCACCATACGGCGCCATTATAAAATTATAACTATCTTAGTATGTGCACAAATCGCTGAGAGGTTGGAGGGAGCAACGCTAAAAAAATAACGGAAAATACGAAACCGCTTGGCGTCATATTTCTATCTCTTTCTTGTACATAGCTTTGATTATATTTGAAGAATAAGTAGTACTTCTCGCTACTAAGAGATGGAGCTACTAGTCGCGTTTCGCTATTACATAATTATTTTTTCTACTGCTTCCTAACAATGTTTTTGTTCTTTATAATATTTTATTAATTTGAATAATACCTACCCCACGTCATCGTAAGAGCTTAAATACTTTTAAACGGGATATAATAATAATAACGCTGCAAGTTTTAATGCAATATCGCGCAAACCAGCCGACCTAAGCAAGCGCCAGATATCACGCCCATTGCGACGCGTATGTACATTAATCCATCTAACTCCTAAACTAACGCAGATCCCATTTTAAATTTTCTAGTGTATTTTTTATATACTTTAAGCTATATTTTGAAATACAAAAAATTTAAAAAAAAAATTGGTGGAAGTGACGAAAATTCTAGTTTTAAATGTTTACTCCCGGTTTTGTACATGAAAATTATTAATTTTAAATTTTTTTTATAGTTCAAAAGAACAGTACATCTTCTATATAAGTCGCTTAGTTTAATATTGTATTGTAAATTTGTTAAATTCGAAAAGCTACTTTCAAAAAATTCTAATTTCAATTACGAAAATTTTTTAGAAGCCTATAACTTGTCAAATAAACATCATACAAAAAAAAGTGTGTTCACATTTATACCTACTAGAAGTACTATTAGGCCGAATATGATCAAATTTCAGAACCTCACTTTTTTTTTTGCTGTCCATTTCACGTGAAATGCCCCATGTTTCAGTTAGCCATTAACGAAGGTTTACGGCACAATAATTCTCAAAAAAAAGTTTTATATATATTAAAAATTGTGTTAATTACTTCTGTTCATAAAATTGATTTTTCGAAAATACAAGCAAAGAACCGAAGGTTTATTCATGGTGAATTTTAATATGATTTTTGGAAACATATGTCTATGTGTGTATTGATTCCCTTGCTTGTCTGAACGGTGATTTAATAACTTTTTGCACATTGTCATTTTACGAAAACGTACAATAATATGTCATATTTTTTAAATGTTGTATTAATTTGTATTTTCGTAAGATTAACTATGTCACATTTTGTTAAACACAGTTGAATAGACTAACAGTTTAACTCTTCTCACATTCTGCACAGGAGTACGCATTAATGACGTAAATTTGTATGGTGTTAGAATTTTAAAAGAATACTTTAAACAAAATTTGCAATACAACACTTTAATGTAGGCAAAAAAAAAGACGTAGGAATACTTTTTAAAAGAACAATTTATGCTTAACAGTTTTAGCTTAAAACTTCTTATAGTATGCGTAAATTCTAAATTAGAAGAGTAGCCAGACCTTTGGACACCATTTTCCAAGATAAATATAGTGACGAAAGGTTCCTACATAGGGTATTTTTGAAAAATGTCCAGGAGTCCTAGAGCTGTGTGTTTCAGTTCCCTCGTTTGTATGATTTTAAAGTAAAGTATTTTTTAATCTATAATGACTGAGCTACAGTGCGTATTTCTGGCAATGATAGTTTTCTGCATGGCAGTGTACCCACCGTGAAGCGGTTGAGAAGTTTCATCTGTTTAACGCAACATACGGTATCGGGAAAATCCCCGTGGACGTCAGAAGCCTCGATGAGAAATGCGNAAGTTTCATCTGTTTAACGCAACATACGGTATCGGGAAAATCCCCGTGGACGTCAGAAGCCTCGATGAGAAATGCGAACAGAGGCCGTATCTTGGACCCCGCTCTAGTGGCTGCTATTTATTCTGTATACACTTCTTGTACTAAGGAGATGAAACTCTCAGGCGGGCTCAGGTAGTCAAAATCCGCTTTGCTTTGCGGGACAGAACGACAGGCTACTCTTCTCCTTGAGGCTGCTGCATGACAAACTTCGGAAATTATATTATTTTATACAGAAAGCATTTTAAACGATCTCCAAGAAAAGTTCTCGAGGAGAAGCCTTGAAGCTAAGAGTGAGATTTTGCACAGAAAAATAATATTCCGTGCCAACCGCAAAGAATTTGATTGGTATTCACCCAGCGAAATTTGTTGGTTGTGAACACAAAATATTTTTAATCACCACAAAACAAAACGCTTGTGTCTACAAAAGTTTATTGGTGGCAACAAAAAATGTTATGAATACAAAATTGTTTGGCAGGATGAATGCCAACAACGAATCCCAAAAATTAATAATATATCACACGCGAAAAATTATGTTTTAATATCATATCTCTGGAAACAATCAGTCAATTCCTACTTAATTTGACACTCAAGTAATTCTACAGAAAGTCGTGTAAACTGACATGTTTTAGTCGGCCAGATCGTTATTTTCAAAATTACTGGCACATAAACATTATAAACTACTATGATTGATCTATAAAACCACGTAACCGGTTTCAACTTAACTTTGCTTGCTGGCAGTATCTATGCAATATTCAAACATCAAATAACTCATTTGTCAACCATTTTGGAAGATGACAGTACATCAAAGATTATGCTTTTTTGTCCAATCTCGGAAAACAACTAACAGTAACCGACCAAATTCAGGCTACTAGTTATACTTATGCAATCCATAATTATTTATATGACTTAAGGAGATAGTCACATATTTTCTAAATAACAGTAATTTAAATATTTTATGTTAGTAAGCCATGTCCCAATCAATTTCAACCGAATTTAATATGTAACAGTATGCGTGACAAATATATGATGTGCCAATACAGTAATGAAAATAGCACCACATGAGAAACTGGAGTTCTTATATAATATATTCAGGACCAACCAACCGATTCCCACTGAACTTCACACACAAGTAGTTCAACAGTAGGATATGTTTTAAGTGTGTCTAAATTTATTTATGCCTACTGTATGGCAGTCAAATAATTAATTTAATTTAGTTTGTCATATCTATTAAACAATTTAACCACTTTCAATAAAACGTTGTATACTCAGAGTTGCCGTTTTAAGCATCAAATATGCTAATAGAGATCATGCTTTCCATGATTTTGATTAGATAGAGCCGGTTAATCAAATGCAACATTTATGTCATATCTCGTGAACCAATCGCGGAATCCCCACCAAGTTTTGCACACAAGTATATCTAAAGTGGACAATGTAAACTGATATAGTTTAAGTGGGTCAGACTTTTTTTCTAAATGGTACAAAATTAATAATTTATATAATTTAATCATACCTTTTAAATATTTTGACTTATTTCAATCAAACCTTTTTACATTGATAACATGTATTAGACACGCCAGATGTGCCTATACATGGCATGTTGTTAGGCCTATTTATACGATAGCGTCAAATGATAAACTAAAGTTTTTATGCCATATTTCAACCAGTCAACCTATTTCCACCCAATTCTGCACACACGTAGTGCTACTGCAGGCCATGTAGTGATTCACACACTTGTTTTCAAATGATGCTCCTGTAGAGATTTGAATAAACTTTATATTGGTAGGTTACTACCGAAGCAGATGCTCAGAATCCCACCTATATAATTAAGTTGGTTTCACGCGAGCTGAAGGTACGAGTCGTTCTATGTTAGAGTTCAAGGTAAGGCACGCGTGCATGTGTAAATTTGTCACTATTATTGCACTTGTTCTGACTGCATCTCTAAAGAAATGACTTTCAACGAAACTTCAAGACTCACATGCAATTTAACTTCTTAAAAACTTCACCGAAATTATTTTTATCCATGAGGAGGACAGTAGGCTTATTAGTTAAAACGATAACGTCTTAATTTCCTTTGAATAAACTAAATATCTTAAGAGTAATAAAATACGTACTTGGATAAACCTAAATGATTTTTGTCTTTTCTGTCTAAAATTCGTATTCGCAGATCATTTATTTACTGAGATACGTGGATACGTGCAAACAACGGTCACATAGAAAATATTTTAATGCATAACTCTCTTAGGTAGACTCAGCACGACACTGCGCGCCAGTTCAGAGCCTTGCGCGTAGCGGCGATGTCGCACTTGATGCGGATGAGTGTGTTGCCATTATCGCCCCCGCGTTTCTCGGCCTTAAACGCGGAGCAGATAGACGAGCCCATTAAGGGTGTTGGGAACCAAAAAATCATAATTTTATAATTGAACCAAACATTGTTCAACTTGTACGCATTCTACGTGATGACAATTTCCTTGAATAACAAGAAATTGCACTTTATATTTTTCGAATAATTTTATGTCAAATACAAAATATTTCTTATTTGTTACAGCCATAATAACAAATACTAACTTACTTGTACAAACGAAAAAAATTACAATATAAACGAATACCGTGTGCTTCTGCTTGACATATATGTAATCACCAAATAACAGTTCATACTTTTTTTTAAATGTTAAAAATATGCAAATGTTTTTATTATATTTAACATCTATAGTTTATTATTTAGTGACAACATATGTACTATTTTACATGCACAATTTAGTTAGTATTTATTATAACGGCTGCAGTAAAAAAGAAAAATGCTGGATTTGATATCAAATTATTCAAGAATGTGAAGTTTAAAAATTGTTTTATTTGAGGACAATGTCATCACATAAATTGCGTACAAGTTGAAAAATGTTTTGTACGCACTTAAAATAATTAATTTGTTGGTATCCAACAGCCTTAATGAACGCTTCCGAGAAGCGGGGTTGGCGACAATGGCGCAGTCGCGTGCTACGTCGCCTCCTACACTCCGCGCAGAGATGACAAACTACCGCTGACTCGCCGTGAGAATTGTTCACGCCAGCGAGCAGCTGTTTAAGCAGCAGGCGCAATGTTTCTTTTGGCCGGACCCTTCCTCCACGAATAACTCTCTTCTGTCTTGAGAGATCGATATACGCCAGGTCGAGTGTGTCATGACACACACTCATTTTTTTCTCCTNTCTCCCCCTTGGCCTATATTGTGGTAAGCATCTGAAGAAAACGAGGGGGGGAAATAGTTAAGGGTGACGTATTTTCTCCTCCACGCGTGAAGAATGATAGTAATAAGTTGTGTTGTTTCTCCCAGAAAAAGGTACGGCAGGAAATAACAAGCTTAGATTTACAGCACCCACACTTCTGTTTCAAACGTTTTTGATTAAATACTATCATTGGTTAAATTTCTAAAGCATGCATTTAATATAAACATGTTCTACCTGCATAAATAATTATTGCAAATAAATTATAAATTAGAACACAGGTGGTTTTAAGTTGCGGAAAACTACCGAAAAACTTTAGACTCTTATAAATACAAGCCAAAAAGAAAATATCCGTACGTTAATCGTGAAAAACCGATATTTATAGCTGACGCTTTCCCTCTGCTTGTTATGCAGGTTGCACGTGTAAAAAGTACAATTGGATTCTGAATGTAAACGTTACAGGCCACAATGTTCAACTATCAATTTTGACGAAGGCATCCAAGATTCACATGACTGCGCAAATCAAAGATTGGATACACCCACAGCAAAAGAAGAAATAATAATTTTAGGACAAAAGAATATTGCTTACTAACCCTTTTACGTTCCAGATAAATATGTTGTTTGTTGAAATGTAATTGAGTCTATAGGACAAGAGTGACTTCTGTGTAAATTGTATGCTACATGATTTTTTATGTTGTATGAATATATTGTAAAGTCTAAAATGTTGCTTTGTTAGATTTAGAAGTTTTTTTTTTACTGTTATTGAATAGGTTATGTAATTATTTTATTTATAAGTAATTATTATTGTTATTTTTGTTTCTGTAAAAATCATGACATTCTCTATGCCCCATTATTGACATTCTCCATTCCCCATTATTCACTATAAATATGTAAAATATCCCAGGAGAGAAAAAAATAAAAACCACTACGGTATTTCGTTTCTGTGTTTTAATTTACTTTGTGACACGGCGCCGATAAAGTAAAACACTCTATTCCCAGCTCTCAGTGCTGAAACGTTTTCGGCACAGAAGTGTCATGCCTGACTTATTTAAAAACATAATACACGGTTGTATATCAGGTCCAACAGTGGGTGGCGGAAACTTGAATTGAATGGGATTGCATAGCACAGCTTCCTAAGCTGATTCTTCGCTGTCGATGGGAATAATGCTGATATTATTTTTCGAGCTTCATGATATACTTTGTTTTATGTAGATTCGTTTGCTTCTTTAAAGAAAATTCAACAGACTACAGAACAGAAAGTTACTAATTTAGTCCAGTATTGCTACTTTCGTTTCAAATATCAACATATTTTCCATCTTATGGAAGTAAACGACATTGAATTTATATTTCATTACATGTTTAATGTATTTTACTAATACACTACCATGGCAAGGTCTAAATAATTGAGTTAATATTAGATAAAATAAAATCATTGAGGTTATTATACGTACAATAATCGTAAGTGAGAGCACTTTTGAAGCCATCTTTTATAAAAAATATAAATTTTGAAAAACAGCATTTGCGAAATTATTATGCAATAATAACATATTTTCAAATACATTTCTTTCCGATTATTTGTGTTCTTTATAAAATATGTAACAGGTATCTTCATATGAATGTCACTATTTCAAATGTATTGAATATTACAGAGCTGCATTCTCTGAAATAATAATGTCCGACAAAGATCATTTTAGGGNTAATGTCCGACAAAGATAATTTTAGGGAGTGTTATTTCAGTTTATCCTCGTTACCAATTCTAATTTAGGAGACCTTAAAGGTAGTGTTACTGAAACTTTACTTAAGCAGGGACCTATAGGTATACAGAATGTTCAGAAATTATACTCCCAAACTACGGAAGGTTAATCCTTATTAAATATAAAGTCAAAAATATACAGGATACAGTATAACTATACGGGATATTAAATGAGATATGAGCCTGTGAAAATGAGGGTTTTAAAAAGTATTTTCGCCGAATGCCTTGTATTTTCTTTCAGCGGTAGAGGTGATGGAGATTTACTCACGGTGCATCCCACACGATTGAATAGTACACGCCCATTTGGCGCTCTGTGGAGCGTGTACTAGTGGAATTACATGTCTTTGATGTGCTGACGTATCACTTCCTCAAGCCGAACAGTGCGCACAGACCTAGGACGACCAGCATTACGCATGTGTCTCTGCAACATGGGAAGCTTAAGTCCCTTTTTTGCTGCGAACGTTGTAAGCCTTGTACAAGAAATTCGGCAAAAATATGTTTTCAAAAACCAATTTTTACAAGCTCATATCTTCTTAAATATAACGTTTATGTATATAGTATCCTATACATACGACTTCATTTTTCATAGATAATCACCTCCCGTAGTTTGGGCGTTTAATTTCCGAAGACTCTGCAGACTGTCAACCTGACACGGACCACCTACACCTTAGCATTTCTTCCATTCTTATACAAAAATAAACGACTAACGATTGATATAACCACTCATTAACAAAGCTAACAATAAAATAATAAAGTTTATTATAATTTATTATACGTAAAATAAGAAAAAGGGCAGATTAGAGGACAAAACATCAAACAGAAAATGACAAACAGCGTGATTTATACTTATGTAGAGGTATCTCAAACCAGTAGAAACTGGCGGCACATTAAGAAAATTTAGCGGGCCATCTTGATCCTAGCCACGAACCACCAGTGGCTCCGCGCACCACACTTTGAGAACTACAGTTTTAAGCGATGACGTCGTTAAAATAGTATAGTTATTGCTTGGCCCTTGCAACTCCAACGCATAGATGTAATGTTTGACGGAGAACACACAAGTATTGTGATGCTGAACTCTCGCGGTGTCCGCTATCAAAACCGTTCCAAACGAGCCATGTTGACTGAGATAACGCGAGTTATAAAAAGCAACAGCGTCCATGATTAGGTGTTTGTACACGGCTTAGTTGTCTCGTTACCCCATTCATTAACCTTTTTCAATGGCACCAGGTACGTTAGGTTGTCACAGTACGAATCACAAAAAAAAACGGTCATGCTGATACCATGAAAATTGTGACGTTTCTGCCCATGCGCTACATTAGGAAACAAAATAATCTAATTACAGAAATCAAATACTTAGTAGTAAAGGTTGGCATGGTTAAACTGAAATACAGACGTAGAATTTTGTATAACTTAAATTATGGAGAAATTAATGATTGAATATTCTTAAGTAATACGTCAACACTTGAAAAAAATCATTTTTTGGTCTTATGTTTACAGTAATAATATTTTTACAATCTCTATAAGTAACAAGAATTATCTATTGCATATTCATTAAATTAAAGAGCCAGAGGGTTCAGAACTGTGAGTACATGATGCATTTTCCCTTCTATAAATCTAACTAAGGGCAACAACATCCTTCGAGATGGAGCAACTCAATCAAAGTATAGATATTTTGTAAACGGGCCAACAAATCAATGATTAGATAGAAACAATATATCAATACATATTGACGGATTTATGTTACCAATAAAAATGGCGTTTTGAAAATGCATAATTTTTGCAAAAGATCTGATTCTCTTAGGTTTTTAAGTTTAAAAAATTATGAGTTGTATATAATTTTACAATATTACTTAATGCTTCAAAGGCGTCTGTGTGCTTTTAAGTTATACTGCTCTGAACGCCTCCAGCCTAAAGTTATCTATCAGCATGTATTTTATTATTGCCTTGAAGTTTATTTACAAGTTGTCTTCAATATACAATATTTTTAAGATGATTTAATTTTGATACTAAGAACTCATTTAATACAAAATACTTTACTGGACACCCATAACCAATAAATGTTCCTGAGAACTGTTATTATAAATGTCTAAATGTCACGCCACTGAATTATGTTGGACGCGAGGAAAATTCGTTTATCGTTGTGGGCGCGATGCGTCGTTTGATAACGCCTGACTAACTTTCCTTTAGTTCTTGTATGTACCATTGTTCGTATACGGAAGGAAGCGAAAGTAGCGAAAAAGTGCGCCAATATGCGATCACGAGCAGGCATCTGGTATACGCGTATATTACTGGTGAGTTGACGCAGGTACGGTTTAAGCTGCGAACGTTTGAGTACAAATTTCCATTTGCCGTCTATTTTTTTTTACATATGAAATGACTGTTAAAGCGGCTGTCTATTACGGGACCCACCGTGTGAAAGATAAGGTTTTACATGTTAAATTATTTTAGGTGTTTCTCGGGCACATTTCACGACATCGCTTTCAAACAAAAAACGCTTTGTAGATATTCGATCTAATGGCATTGTTACAAAAATTTCTTGCATATTATTTAATACCCTAAAAATTTTAAGTAAATTAAAATATTTATAAAGTAAGATATTTGAAATGGTATTTTTCTCCTGACTTAATTTATGCAAACCATGCACAACACTCGAGTTCTCCGTCTCAGACAGTAAATCGCAGCTCTCAACGGCAGAAAGCAATTTGCTGCTGCTTTCATTAATTGCATTTTTAAGCCATTAATATTCATTTACAGTTTCTTACCTTTCATCAGTAGGAATCTGCGTAAAAACATATTATTAAATACAAATTTAATTTTGAGTTCACTGATGCTATTGCGATTTTTGCAATGTTATTCACGGCAAGCGCTGCTATAAATAATTAAACCAGAAATTGTGAAAGAACTTGCATATTAGTTGTCTCCGTAACATGAAAGCGTGCACACACNAATTAAACCAGAAATTGTGAAAGAACTTGCATATTAGTTGTCTCCGTAACATGAAAGCGTGCACACACACACGTTATACTTAAAAAATTCGCATAATTTTTTAACTTTTTAAATGAAATAATTTGTCGCAATTTCTGACAATGGCCGTTTATTGTAATAACTTCCATCTAAATTTAGGTACTTAATGTGTAAATATATTACTTATTTTTGTATACTTCAATATAAGTTTATATGTGTGTTTCATACAAATTTGTTTCTCTTCAAATATTTTAAACAGATAACATCTGGATTCAAACCCGTAACATCATGATTAGGATTTAATATGAAATCAACTATTCACCACCAATTTCTAAGCTAGTATTGTTACATCATTATTAAAATCATAAGCTCTGTCGATTTGCAGCCTATAATAATTAATAAATAACTAATTATTTCGAGTATCCTGTTATTTTTATTTGATCCTCTTGTAATTCGTGCCCAAGATGGTGTTTTACAAAATATAGAGAGTCATCGTGAGCTACACGTAGAAGGAGAGACATGCGCTTAGAAGTTGGGAATTAAAATTAGCAATTTTCAAAAGTCAGAAACAACATGATTTGAAACAACAATATCGTGAAGAGTATTAGCCTGATTTCATATGTGGCATCTGTGAATATTTTGTGGGTGATAGCATCGTCCGTCATTCGGAAATTATGGAGTAATGATTGTGTATACATTAAAGGAACACAAAATGATACCATGGTGTACAACTCTCAGACGAACGGTTCTCGAAACTACATGAAACTTTTGAAAGGGTGCCGTAAGTAAAAACACTAAATCAAACGACGAAAAATTATTTTTTTCTGCCAAAAATAAATAGAAGTGTGTTTGCTCTGCTATCCGACATCCTAAATATAATCCTTACAGTTCCTGGCACACCTGCTATTGCAGAGATGACCTTATACGCTATGAAAATTATAATCGTTTCTTTATTTTACTTAACAATTTGTGTACAAAACATTTCTACCTAAAATGACTGGATGAAGTGAAGGTTTATTATTTGATGCAAGATTATACAGACCTCCTGTTTAGGGGAGTTTTCGTGAAAATTATGTCCAGTGATAAAAATTTTAGTAATATAAATATAAATTTTCCAAATATTTATGATTTTTATACATTCTAGTGCATTTATATTTAGTAAATAATTAAATTCTTTAAAAGTTGTTGTATTGGAAAAGTGCACTGTAGAGAATAAATGTAAAGTTACACATAACAATTTTTTGTAATTTTACATTTCGTATGTGTAATTTTTTAAAACAACTCCAGTACGTGTAATTTTAAACAAATGTTCTTAAGAATCCAGAGAGTACTATAAGTCTTTGGTGAAAATATGACTTAGTAAACATAATATTGGTGTTAATTTATATATTTCTAAATATGTGTAAAAGCACACCTACTCTCTGTGTGAAAATCTCAAATTGCGTATTTTTTCTGGTACATGTTCGTTGTATAAACACTCAATGTCAGTATAGTTGTGTATCTTCCATTGTTTAATTTTACAATGTCTGTGTGCGTGTAAACTTGCATTACATTCTTGAGTATCTGTGAGAGTATATTTATACACAAATTCCACTGTTAAATTTTTTAATTTTTTGTGTAATTTGCTGAAACGTCTAAATAATTTGTAATGTTACACTAATATTCCTAGGAGTTCAATGGTAACTACAAGAATTTGTTTAAAACACGTGATCTATTGGTAGGGACTAGAACTACTTCGAACTCATTTGGTTTTTTTCAAAAGGAAAACTGAACTCCCACTGATAGGATTCGCTGGATTTTGCATATAACTACATATTCTATATTTGAAGTCAACTATTATCCACATTTTGGAGATATTTTTTTATTACTCTGTTAAACTACCATAATACAAAACGGTGTATAATAATGTAACAATTTTAAAACTACACATACAAAGTGTTTAAATTAACGTGCAGTTGTAAAAATACATATACTGACGGTAAAATTGCCAAGTAAAACAATGAGAAATGTACAGAAATAGTTAATTTACTACAATTACAATGGATCTGCCTTTTACTATTTTGTAATCTAAAAAAAGACACAAACACTGCGGTGAAATTACAATTGCGCTGTGTGTGTAAATTTACTTGCCATGGAGAAAAAATACACGAATATTATCGTCTATTTTCTGCTACAAGGGCATTGTAATTTTACACCATTCAATGTGAAATTAATTGTAAATTGTACATGTTTTTTTTTACTAATATGTAGAATAAGTTTACTTGGACGCAGAGTAAAAAAAAACATTGATATATGTAGTTTCAAAATTCTATCGACTTCAGTTGAAACACTGCTGCTACATACATTATGTGTAAAATTACAAAAAAATTTTACGGTGTACATAGAGTTAAATACTTTAAAATTACATAGCACATTTCTTCTTAATTGAGAAACTCACCAAAGGGATCCGTCAGATTGTTAATAACCGAGTAGTAAGTAAGGAGTTAGAATCAGATTGACGCTACTCCCCACCTGTTGCATACAGGATGGTTCATAGGGTAGGAGTTAATTCCTCCAGGCACACACTATAAGGTGCCTTGAAGGTTGAGGGTAAATCACACACTGACTTCATCACGACTTCTTAGTTTGGAACAGGTTTATTGAACGGGAATTTACTTATACATTCCTGGCACTGTTGCGGGACTTTTCACATACTTTGCAACCTGCGATTTCAAGGCCTGAAGGGCTAGTTACAATGTTCTGGTTACGTTTCTGATGCTGTAGGGGCATTAGGTTACAGGACAGGGCCCTGAGTGACGACAGGGTTACTTATCTGCACATGTTGTGTGGTAGATTTTCTGGCAGTTGATGGGTCTGGTGAGCTGGGTGGCCCTGTTAAGGCCCTCTGTGGTTGGCTTGTTGCACGCAGCTGGCTTCCTCTCAACGTGGCGCCCCTCGGTGGGGCTCACCACTCGCTCCCGTTCTTGGCGTAGGGTAGTAACTGACTGCTTACTACCCTACCACGTCCCAGCGAGGGGCCCCGTGGGCCCCATCCATCCTTCGTGGCTATGGGCTGTACTGGACAACCCCACTAGCTCGACATTGCACTTCTCGATGAAGTTCACCACTCGATTCCGCCTTTTCGGTGCGTTGCAACTGACTGACTTATGTGGTAACTGGCTGGCTAACTCGCGTCCCGACGTGATGAAACTACACGTCCGATGTNGGTGCGTTGCAACTGACTGACTGGAAACTGACTGACTTATGCGGTAACTGGCTGGCTAACTCGCATCCCGACATGATANATGTGACTCTGGTAACTGTCTCTGAATCGGCCCTGCGTCTCGCGTTTCGCATCTCGCGTCCCGATTTGACTGGCACCTTAATGTCGCGACTTACTATCTGTGCATCCCGGTGTGGCGGTACCGAACTTCCGCGCCACCAGCTGCTCGTTGCTTCGACTGCTGGACATGGCCGGGGGTCCGATCTCCCCCGGCCGCTCTCTGCACGGCGATATTCAACTGATCTGATTCTCTGTGCGGTAATCTTCTGTATGACTCCACCCTCCACGCAAAGAGGCTTATATCGTTTCTAGCCTCCCTCCCTAAGTGTCGGCACGTGTCTCTCTTGTTGGGGGAGAGGGTGGGTGGAGTCCTTTCAAAGCTTGTCAGCTATTTCTTCCGCGGTGCATGTTTTCTGACTTCAGGCAAACTACGTCTGTCTATCTCGTGATATCTCGGCGCTTACAAATTTTACTTGGTTTGCTAGGAGTGTAGGGGAGAAGGTGGGTGGTGGGTGGGAGGACTATGCAGCAGGACACGTGTAATGCTTGACCTCGGGCTCCTACCTTGGCTTGCCCTTTCTCTGCAGTGATTACAATCGACAGGTGTGTCTCTACACTGATTTAAGCTGCTGGGGGGGGGTGGAGACAGGGCCACTCTATATAATACTCTTAATTACGCCACGCGTCAAGATATTTGGTTGGTAAATGTTAACACCTTCCTTTGGAATATTTTATTTTCATAGTTCCATCATTACCTTTTATAGAAAGTGAAGAATTTAAAGAAATGATAACTATAAACGTAAGAAGATATTAAATGTTGGATAAGTTTGTTAGAGTGAATAATAAATAATTGATTTATTTTTACCGCACTCTTCTTACGAAAGTAAGAAGTATATATCATTACAAAAAGAAAATAGTTTGTGAATATACATGTACATTAGATTCCGAATTTAATTTTGGTGAGTTTGCTCCGGGATTTTCGCATGTGGGAATCGTGCCAGAATTTTCCGCTGGCCGGTGGGTTTTCTCGGGGATCTCCCGTTACCTCCGCCCTTGCAATCCAGCGCTGCTCCATACTCATCTCGCTTCGCCCTCATAGGCTCTCATGACCTCGATTTTAAGAGCCGCCCAAATCTCTCCACTCCATTCTCACTGTTACTGAGGTTATATGTTTTGAGCTATATGCTAATATGCATACGAGTAAAATTTTGATAGACAGGGTTTATTATTTTTAAAATATGGTTTATAAATATCAGCAAAAATGTATGTTTATTATCATTGTGAAAAATAAAATAAATAAAATACACATTTCACCTGATTTATAGATTCAAATACGTCATTTATATTACATAAATATGTATTTATAATTTTTTATCACTTGCATTTATTCTAAATCGTATTATAAGATAAATATATGTATTTTATTGGCAGTGACACTGGGCAGTTTCCCACATCGGGTAATGCGTTCATAACCAATCTAGGTCAAATTCACGGCAATTTTTCGTCCGGGACTCGAACGCAGAATGTCTCGCCCGCTATGCTAAGGAAATCTGCGCCGGTGAACCATTTGTTTGCATGTTTTGAGCTGGGCGATTAATAGATAAACCTTACGTAATAACACAAAACAATTCTAAATAAACGTCCAATGGGCACGCATTTGTGCATTTAGAGGCTCTTAATTGTGTCCCGCGTATTAATGTTACATTTACGAAGCACAGACGGGTGTTGTGCCTTTACACTCAACCACTACGCTTCTCACCCGCCATTCTAAAATTCAGCTCTCTACAACTCATTGGCTTTCAAGTATTAACGATGGCTTTGAAACCGGAAACCAGCTTTATTTAACTGAGAATTCCAACCATCTGAAAAAATAAGTCCATCGTAATTTCAACACAGAAAACGACCATAGAGAAACTGTGAAAAAAAAAAACCCCTGGTGTAACAAGTGGCGTCGGGCTGCAGGTTACTTGAAACAAGATTACTATTGGAGAAAAAATGCCATTGAAGGAGAGGATACTCATAATATCACCTCCAACACCGCGTTGTGGTTTAGCTTCTGTCTTCATTCGTTTCGTGTTTGATATTATTTCGCATTTAATTGTTTCAGTTTAGACACGTTTACAATACAGACAGTCCCTATGGTTGAAAACACTGGATATTTATACTATAAGTTTCCAAGGCGAATTTCTGAAAATTCAGGGAAGTTCGCGTCGTTTTAGATGTTAATTTAGCTTAGCCAAACGTACAGCTACCCTTCATCGACCCCTGATTAGCCACTATACATAACAACGTGTGTATAGGAAACCAATTAAATAAAATATTTACTGTTATNCTCTAAATAATACTCTTAATTACGCCACGCGTCAAGATATTTGGTTGGTAAATGTTAACACTTTCCTTTGGAATATTTTATTTTCATAGTTCCATCATTACCTTTTATAGAAAGTGAAGAAATTATAGAAATGATAACTATAAACATAAGAAGATATTCAATTTTGGATAAGTTTGTTAGAGTGAATAATAAATTATTTATTTATTTTTACCGCACTCTTCTTACGAAAGTTAAAAGTATATCTCATTACAAAAAGAAAATAGTTTGTGAATGTACATGTACATTAGATTCCGAATTTCATTTTGGTGGGTTTGCTCCGGGATTTTCGCATGTGGGAATCGTGCCAGAATTTTCCGCTGGCCGGTGGGTTTTCTCGGGGATCTCCCGTTACCTCCGCCCTTGAAATCCGACGCTGCTCCATACTAATCTCGCTTCGCCCTCATAGGCTCTCATTGCCTCGATTTTAAGAGCCGCCCAAATCTCTCCACTCCATTCTCACTGTTTTGAGCTATATGCTAATATGCATACAAGTAAAATTTTGATAGACAGGGTTTGTTATTTTTAAAATATGGTTTATAAATATCAGCAAAAATTTATGTTTATTATCATTGTGAAAAATAAAATTAATAAAATACACATTTGACCTGGTTTATAGATTAAAATACGTCATTTATTTTACATAAATATATATTTATAATTTTTTATCACTTGCATTTATTCTAAATCGTATTATAAGATAAAACTCTGTATTTTATTGGCAGTGACACTGGGCAGTTTCCCACATCGGGGAATGCGTTCTTAACCAATCGAGGTCAAATTCACGGCAATTTTTCGTCCGGGACTCGAACGCAGAATGTCTCGCACGCTACGCTAAGGAAATCTGCGCCGGTGAACCATTTGTTTGCATGTTTTGAGTTGGGCGATTAATAGACAAACCTCACGTAATAACACACAAAACGATTCTAAATTAACGTCCAATGGGCACGCATTTGTGCATTTAGAGACTCTTAATTGTGCCCCGCGTGTTAATGTTACATTTACGAAGCACAGACGGGTGTTGTGCCTTTACACTCAACCACTACGCTTCTCACCCGCCATTCTAAAATTGAGCTCTCTACAACTCATTGGCTTTCAAGTATTTACGATGGCTTTGAAACCGGAAACCAGCTTTATTTAACTGAGAATTCCAACAATCTGAAAAAATAAGTCCATCGTAATTTCAACACAGAAAACGCCTGTAGAGAAACTGTGAAAAAAAAAAACCCCTGGTGTAACAAGTGGCGTCGGGCTGCAGGTTACTTGAAACAAGATTACTATTGGAGTAAAAATGCCATTGAAGGAGAGGATACTCATAATATCACCTCCAACACCGCGTTGTGGTTTAGCTTCTGTCTTCATTCGTTTCGCGTTTGATATTATTTCGCATTTAATCGTTTCAGTTTAGACATGTTTACAATACAGACTGTCCCTATGGTTGAAAACACTGGATATTTATACTATAAGTTTCCAAGGCGAATTTCTGAAAATTCAGGGAAGTTTGCGTCGTTTTAGATGTTAATTTAGCTTAGCAAAACGTACAGCTACCCCTCATCGACCCCTGATTAGCCACTATACATAACAACGTGTGTATAGGAAACCAATTAAATAAAATATTTACTGTTATCTATTTATAAGAATTACGTTGTTTTGCGAAAAGTATATTTGTTTGCAGTCTAAATAAATTGGAGAGTTTTCAGAAAAATTATATTTTCCTTTCAGCCATATTAAACAGTAATTCTCTAAAAGTTTCACACCATTAAAGTAAGGTGCTTTCCACTGGCGCATGTTGATGGGGATCTCAACTGACACAAAACAACATGCCGATACTATTCGAAAGTTAGCGATTTAAACTTTATCATAAGAAATAACGCAACCAGCAATTTGATTATGTGCCGACTCTTAAATAACATTTCCGAATGTTCTCAAAAACTGCAACTTAGCGTGGACTGTATGAAACTAAGGAGAAAATTAATTTATTTTTTCCCGCAATACTTTCTTTCGCAGAGTTTCTGCTAATTTCTTATTTTATTCTCATTAATTAACGAAAGATTCAATTATATTAATATTCTCTGGAATAAAGAAATAGAACCGTATATTTTCATTTCAGAACGAGTTTCTCTTCCACAATCATTTTAATTATATTAATACTAAAAAGGAAAAGAACAGAAGAGAAAACAATAATTTTTTGCCTGAGATGCGTCCGTAAATGTTGAAATAAAATTATATAAGAGAGAAAATTTTTATAGCCTTGTTTCATGGGATAAATAATATCAGAATAATTTTGTTACATGAGATTTGTTAACAAGACATACTTGTGTGCTGTAATACAATACTAAATAATTTTCTATTTTCTTTTATATAGGAACGAGGGCCGTGGATTTACAAAGGATTATAATGACACTTTTTCAAGATACTGTTTGAAATGCTTCTCAACGAGTGGAATTGCACAAATTACCAAAAATGTTGTTGATTACATGGAGACAGAGGACTTGACACACACTCAGTTGTATAAAGTAAAAAATCGTACATATATTATAAAGTATCATTCAACTTTCACACAAATTTAAAATAAGAAAATTTTACTATTATTATAGTTACAAAGTCACCACACTGGTAAAAAAAATTAAGCTATCCAAATTGATATAAATTNACTAACCAAATTGATATCAATTTTTTTTTAGAATCAAGACACTTTAAAAGTGCTCAACATGTTTATCTAGCTTCATATTTTCCTTGTGATTAACAACATCCTCTGGTTTTTGTGTATAAATCGATTAAATGAACTATAAAGTGGACACACTGAGTTAAATGAAAAACATATCGTTAACAAAAATTATTTATTAGATATATTCTTTTACATNGCTATCCAAATTGATATAAATTTTTTTTTAGAATCAAGACACTTTACAAGTGCTCAACATGTTTATCTAGCTTCATATTTTCCTTGTGATTAACATCCTCTGGTTTTTGTGTATAAATCGATTAAATGATCTATAAAGTGGACACACTGAGTTAAATGAAAAACATATCGTTAACAAAAATTATTTATTAGATATATTCTTTTACATTGATCATTGCGGTTTCTTCATTCAAAAAAATTTTGAACGCCGACTTTCTAAATGTCAAATAATGTTACATTAAATTTTATTTAGAATGCAATAAAATTTAAACTTCATTTGTAAACAATTTTTTGTGTTTTGGAGCCCGCCTTTCACCTGGATGTAAGGAAAAACATGAAGTTATAATGTTATTACAATTTGAAAAATACTTCGGCCACTCAGTGTGAAACCAGCAAACTATTTTAATGAATGATTATGGTGTTTATTTCTTAATTAGAAAATCTTTAAACTCACAGCCACTTGCTGATTTAGTCATTCAATATTAAAATATTAGGGTGTATATGCATTAATTGAAATGTACATGGTGAATGAGATCGCACACAACGGTGGTCTGTCACCGCCTGTAAATGGAAGTTTTAGCAGGATCCGTAGCCACCCTTAGTTCCTCTAGGGCGACTGAAATAACGCACTAGGAGGGAGCGGAGACAGAATGTAAGATCATGGAGGTAGGATGGTCAGGGAGCACCTCCACAAAAGTTGCCTACTAACGGTAATATTCACAACATGAAAATCCAGATGTAAACAATCGGGACGGGTCACGGCCTGTAGTTTGGCAACAATAAAGTCCTACAGTCATCTCTTGCAGCAAAGAACAGCTGTACTCAATTTGCACGTCCATGATTTCATCTTCATTTATGCACAAGTGGCTCAGCCATTTTTTCTCCTCAGGCTCCACCACGTAAACCGGTCCTTGCTGACACTTCGTCAGCAAGTCGCGCGGCACATTTTCCACTTGCTGTTATGGAATCTTGCCTACGTTCCACTCAAGTCCATGGTGGTACTTGGCCAGCCAGTCGTTCGTCTTCTTGCTTTCCTCGTCCAACAGTGTCCACGAATAACGGGGGCGGAAGCAGCGTGTGCGCGTTTTGTTATCGTCGTCGTATGGCACTGCGATCCCTATGAGCACGTAGCCGCTCTTGCTGTGGAACCCTCGCAGATTACCTTACATCATGTTGCTGTCTATGCTCGAAGCTGAATAAACAGATATCGCTTAAGGCCCATCGGTTTTATACCCTCTGCGGCATTCACGAAAGTATCTTAACGACTTTGTCTCAACAATTATACGATGAGAGTCAGTCGTGAAATATCAAGCAGAAAGCGTACGTGCGTGGGGGAATGTTATAATTTGTAGTGAATTCGAGCCTGCAGTCGATCACATTCGAACTGATACGCTCGTCCGGTTTACTCACGTCGAACACCCTGAGCGAGGCCAAACTCTTGAAGGTGTCTAGACTCAGTATCGGGAATCGGGGGCGCCCATAATATGCATTTGGAAATTGAGCTTACATTTGATATGCCTGCAGGTAATTATAATTTTCAAGTTCATGTTCATGTCCACGTATAGATAGCTTTCACTATTAAATATATTTTTTTCAAATTTTCTCTTTGATATGTGTCGAACTGTGAACGGATCACTCTCACATTGTGCTGTTTTCCTGTCTGTATCACAACAATGATATACCTCGGTTTTTTTTTGTGGCAAAGCTGGACTCCACCATCCAGTTCATGCACTGGCTTGCGGGCAATCTGGGGTAGGTCTCAAGACTCCACGACCTGAAAGCCACATTATTTAGAATATTTATTCGTTCGGTAGTACTCAACTGAACATCGTGCAGCATCTATTCGATAGACTGTAGCTTCAGTTGCACTCTCTCCAGGGTTTACTCAGTAACCACGATGGCATCTGTGTGTGCATTGGCTAGGAGCAGACCAGTTCCTGCTTCGAATTAATGATAATTAGTTTGTAGTCTTCGGCGAATCCCTGTAACATCGCTAGAGGAATACAGGCCTCAAATTTCTCCCCAAGGTATATAGGAACACTGTAATTATCTTCTATCCCCCAGCCTGCCATCTTGACTGCAGACAACTCATTCAGCATGAGCGAGAGATAATTTTTGATCGTGGTCGTTATGACTACATCTCTCATCTGGTCGATGAGATGGAGAATGCAATTGCTCGTTATTTTCGTCGATGTTTGGTTGGATACATATTCTTACATGTCAGTGTCCCCCTCAATCGCAGGAATGACTGACATGAAAGATAGCAGATTTTTTGGTGTTCGACCGCTATCCGAACTTCCGATGGAAATGTGTATGGTCCGATCAGGAATGGTTGGTATGTATTAAGTTCCACTTTCATGATGCTGTCTTCAAAAATGACCAGCTCGTCGATGTGTATGTAATCTTCCATGGCGATAGACCTTGAAGCCAACTCTGTGAAGGAATATTTGGTTAGCATGTGTTAACTAACACCTTGGTGACCTGAGATGCAGTGAATGCCAGTTTGATGTGCTGCTATGTTGTATTATTTCTGGTCACCATAAATGTTATTCCCATCTTCTCATGTACAAATGAATGTGTGAAGATAAGTTTCGAAAGTTCACTGACTCTTCGTACTGGTAAACGATCTTCACTACCACCTCGTGTGCTCTCTTAGTGACGACTGGAACGTAAATGATGCTTTGCGGTGCCACGACCAGTTTATATCCTGGAGAGACCATCGACGAAATCTCGTGCAGCATATTTCTTGACCTACCGTTGAGATATGTACCACTATCCAAATTGCACTTTATTCGTATCACATTAACAGGCAAGATGTTTACAGTTCGCGATGATTCGTGGATTTTCCCAGCTTCATATATGTGTGGGTCAAACCCCAGCATTATTCCAATGGAATCTGGTATCGTAAATAGATATCTTCGCTGCATCTGATGACACTCTTCGAAGTATTGGAATTTCCAAATAGTTCGAATTCTGTGTCGACAGACAGAAAATTTTTGATGCCGTCTAATTTGTAAGAGCCAATGGGCAATGTTACCTCGTGGGAGACATTACCCCATTTCACGAGATACATCTTGCAGTTTTTTTTATCGATGTTCGGTATCGCATTGCAGGTTTGAAAATCGACAAAACCTATGCACCATTCCCCATCCAGGTGGAGTGGAGGAAAGTCTACAGCATGCAGCTCGGAGCTACGACGCGCCAAGGTAAGCATTATCTACATGAATGCTGATTTCTGGACCATGCATAGTCGTTTTATTCAATTATTTGTACGAACGACAAGGAAGCTAAGAAACGAGTGTCCGCAGTTCTCTTGTGTTAGGCATCTGCTCCATCTCGTATTTGTAAGTCAATCTGCAATTTTTCAGGTACAGTCGCAGCTCGGTGGAGGACACAAATTACCGATACTGTCGTAGTAGTCGGCACGTTTTCCTCATTTCATGTAAATTACCCAGAACATACTGGGCCCTGCTATCGTGTCCAGGTTGATTGTGACACATTTGTCACATTTTGGTTTAGGGGGCAAAGATATCGCATTAACACTCCGCGAAAATGAGGTATATTAAATTTGCGTACAAACAGTTCCAAATCAAAGTTCGTGAGCCGCCATTTCGGTAGAGATGTCATTATCGTCTCTTCCTGCTGCATCGCTTTTGCCCACCTCGTCCTCCCACTAGATATGGCCTTAGGTGGAGGCCTTGGCCGTTTAATTTTACCAATGGCGATAGCTTCCATATTTGCATTGTGCCTTTGGGCTTCCTTCAAATGCTTCTGTTCGTTAGATGCTGTGTTGATGGCTCGGACGATACCAGTCGTGGCTCCAACTAGGCCCCTGAGGGCCCCGAGTGAAGGCAAAAGTAGTGGAAAAAATTTTTCGGTTGATATTTTCTTGGTCTTGTATGCTTTTCTTTCCTTTTTCGCCACTTTTCGTTTCACTTGCGCCTTCCGCAAGCGATGTTATGTTGCTTGTACGCTTTATCTAGTGTGTTGACACCCATGTCACTGCGTGCCAGCCTCTTTGCTATCTTCATTTCTTGCCCACAGAACTTGTATCCAGGAATGTGCAGCTCAAATGGTCGATTATTGATCAGCATATCGACGATCCCGCTTCCAGATTTTGTCTTACCTCTTCGAGACATCACGGCTAACTGACCTAGGAACTTATAAGTTGGCTCATTTTAAGCATTGTTTATTTCAGTATCATTGTAGACTTGGAACAATTTTGATGTAAAGTGCTAATGAAGTGCCTGCTTTGTCATTTCTGTGGTAAAGGATTTACAGCTTTCTACAATTTGCAATGGCATGAAGAAACGACATACGGGATCAAACCTTCTATATTGCATTTCAGTGCAAACATTGTCAACATCAGTTTACTCGGAGTGATATTTTGTAGAGGCATTAAAAAATGTGCAGCACGTGTTATCTACAACCACAAGAACCACACACACTTCCTGTTCTGCAATCAGTTCGGCATGCTCCACTATAAGCTCCGCATGCTCCGCACTCTCGGCATGCTCCGCAATCACCTTCACAGTTAGCACCGCAAGGTAGTAGTGGTTAACATACAAATTATAAAGCAAGTTGTTACTCTACCCATTTGCATTACTACTGAAGATGAAGCTATCCCCTTCGAACCACAACATGGAAGCATATTTCCGAATACAATGAGGTGCATTATCATGGGACCATAAAATTGTGGGAAAACATGTGTCTTACTGAGCCTACTGGAAAAAGAGAATGGTCTTCGGTTAGAGAATGTGCACCTTTTCTCCGAGTGGCTCCATCAACCAAAATACCAGCGACTGGCATGAGTACTGCAAACCATAGATAGTGTGGGTTGTTTCCCTTGCAGCGGTAATGATGCTGTCGTGGCACTGTGCTAAGCATTGCCAAACTCAGTCTTTATTTTCTATTGTGTGGCATATGAGAAACTGACTTGCATCCAGGAGTAATTAAGCATGGGACGACATGCGGATGTAGACTGTGTGTACCTTGGCCAGACTTATTCGCGCATACCCAAACAACTGCTTGGCGATAATGCTGATGTGTTGGTGATGTTTCGCAAGGAAGGTATGAATTTGCGACATGTGAACGATGACCACATCAATATGGACATGACATCGGATTACAAGAGCATATGTTCTTTGTGGATTTCTGTTGATCATAAAAGAAAGGCCTGTATATAATGGCAGGTACCGACATAGATTCGATCAGTCCATAGTCGACCATCGAGAATGAGTTACAGCATATCGAAATTCGGGCAGAGTAGCCTCAAGCTGTGGCTTGACAAATACGAAGATGGAGGTTGTCTCGTACCAAGAAACCATGGAACTTGCAATGCTGGTAGAAGAATGATTTGAAATGTTGGCGAACCCAAACGATCCGAAGATACTGCTACTAAACCTTTCATCCTCAAAACTGGTAATAGCTTCATCTCGGAATTACGCAATGTGTTGGCTGATCAGAGCAACACTTACTTGCCAGAGCTTGGGGCGAAGATGGAATTTGTGAAGACCGAGATCGTTCACTATTTGATGGCAATGGACAACACATAACGAGTGTTCAACGGAAAATAACCGACAGACTGAATGTGGCATTGGCACAAAATGATGAGTATCTAAAAGTGCTGAAAGATTAAATAGATCTTACATACACTACCTCGAGTTCCCACCTCGCCACGAAAACGGATACTCAAAACCATTGCAAAGACATATTGAATATCTGCAGCGAATGCCTGGAAAGGATCGAAAATTGTCTGATGGAAACTCACGGCTAAACCTATAAAAGAGAGCAACTGTAAACATTTTTATTCAGTACCATGTCGAACATTTCTAGCGAACTGCATCGAGTGACACAGTCGGTTCGCTCTAAGTATTTGCTCGCCACGAGAGCTAGACTTTCGCGCGACCTTAAAAATGAAGAAATCTTTAAGCACATGATTCGCTATATTGATGTACTATGGAGCATCCGTAGTCGTAAAGACAGAAGTCGAAGATACTGCTCATCCTAAATAGAAAAAGAAACATGATGAAGTACAAATGGATCGGGATGAAGAATTGGATGTGGATGTGGCATACAAGAGAAATGTATGGAAGAAGGCCCTGAAATCTAATGCTCTTGCTCGATGATATCTACGATCGCAGACATCTCATAATAATGATACAACATATGGTTTATACGGCAAAATGATAAATTGTTCCTCTGTGCTGATGAAATATAGTTTCTGCAAAGTGTGATAATCCTAGTAGGTGATTGCAAGACACGTGGAACCCCGAGCTTTACGAATTTATATTTCGCAAGGAGCTAAGCGAGTTTACATAATTCGACCTGCTGGAATACAAGACGTTGCTCGATCTCACGCACGCGATTTACCAAGATAACAATCCCGAGACCAGTGCTTATAAGGATGAAGATCACAAAAAAATCGACATTGTCGCAAACCTCTTCAGTGACCTAGCACTGAAAAGTTCAGACTGTCTGAAGAAGATAGACGGTGAAAATAACATCGACTACGTGTTTTGGGACGACCCGAAGGAACTGGTGGATAGACTAAGACTACTGTCGTTTCGCAAAGCGTTGGAAATTACGAAATTACTCGCACACCAACGAGATTATATCCATCGTCGAAGAACTGGAGGAGGGAGGCTACATACGATTAGTCGGTTGGGAATCGGCCACGAACTGCATGCGACCACCAAGCATGACTACCGCCGTCGCAAGGTCATAATTTGTGGGAATAACTACCTGTTTTAAGCCAACCTCGTCAAAATGATACCGTATGCTCGGGTCAACAAGGGCTACAAATAAATTTGCAGTCATCGATGCCAACAGCAAATTCGCCTGGGCCAGGCCGGTCAAGTCGAAGAATGCGCGTGACGTCACCAAAGCAATGGCAGTTATGTTGTGCGAAGGACGCATCTAAACTAATTTGCAAACCGACCAGGGAAAGTAATTCAACAATGCAAAGTTAATGGCCCTGATGAAGAAACATAACATTATTCATTATTCCACTTACAGCAATGTCTAAGCATCTATCGTTGAGAGGTTCAACAGAACGCTGAATGGTAAAATGTGGAAGGATTACGCTGCGAATGGCAGCTACAAGTGGCTAGAGCTACTGCCGAAACTTGTCCGCGAGTATAATTCTACCGTTTATTCTACCACTCGCATTTAGCCTGATCATGTCAAGGACGACTCCATGGTTCGGACCGTGCACGCCGTTCCAAAGAGAAAGCCTATGAAAGCCTAAAGCCAAATTCGGTGGCATGGTGCGCATCTACACACAGAAAGGCGTCTTCGAGAAAGGGTTCATGGTGAATAGGAGCCCCGAACAGTATCGTGTGCTATGTATATGCAACTGTGTTCCGAGGACCTACTATCTCGAAGATCTGAACAACTTACCCATCCATGGTGGCGTCTACACCGAGGAGATCCAGTCTACGAAGTTTCCAGACATGTATTTGGTCGAAAAGGTGCTGAAACGATGTAACGGAAGGGCGTACATCAAGTGATGGGATTTCCCTGCCTGCTACAATTCTTGGGTCACTGAAGCGGACACCGAGAGGTGAACTGGCTGTGGAAGAGGTCGATGTGTATATAAAAACTTATATTCAAGAGCTTGTGTTTCCTCATGTCATTTTAAATAATTTTTTTTAAATACGTTATGTTTCAATTATTTTTTTTAATATTGACCTTAAAATTTTTAAATATTATCAGTATATACTTTATGTTTGGAGTCGCCAAATAAGTTTAGAAATGAACGAAATGTGACATAGCAATGAAATAATGTTACATACTTAACAAAATGTGAAAGTCAAATAATTAGTTAAAGAAATGAAGACCTCTGAGAAAACCGCTCAAGCACGGACAAATATCCACGACGGACCAATTTCGGGAATCATACCCGGTACACTGTGGAAGGAGTCAAGTCGAAGCTACCGAGAACTACTGTACGAGACTGATCAAATGTATCTTTTAAAATAAAATGACGCCCGTGGTACGGCGACTTCCACCATGTCTAGCCACCGTGGAAAAATAGCGACAAAAGCATTATTATTCCAATGATGCACTCAGCTTTCGTCGAAATAATGTTACGGTATCCTGCACGAGTAATATGCAGCTTCTGTTTGTACACGGGCTACAGTAATGATAATTCCCTCATTCTCAATTATTATACACTGAAGTGCCAAAAAAACTGCTTCACCTGCCTAATATCATGTAGGGCCCCCGCGAGTAGGCAGACGTTCCGCAAGACGACGTAGCATGGACTCGGCTAATGTCTGAAGGTATGTAGGAGGCATTTTACACCATGAATCCTGCAGGGCAGTCCACAAATCCATAGCAGTGCGAGGCGGTGGAGATCTCTTCTGAACAGCACGTTGCAAGGCATCCTAAATATGCTCAATAATGTTTGTCTGGTGATTTAGGTAACCAATGGAAGTGTCTAAAGTCAGAAGAGTGTTCCTGGAGCCACTGGGTAGCAACTCTCGACGTGTGGGGTGTCGCATTTTCCTGCTGGAATTGTCCACGTCCGTCGGAATGCACAATGGACATGAATGGGTGCAGGTGATCGGATAGGATGCATACGTATCTGTCACCTGTCAGAGTCGTATCTAGACGTATCAGGGGTCCCATTTCACGACAACTACACACGCCCCATACCATGACAGAGCCTCCACCAGCTTGAACAGTCCCCTGTTTACATGTAGGGTCCATGGATTCATAAGGATGTCTCCATACCCGTACACGTCCACCCGCCCGATATAATTGGAAACGAGACTCGTTAGACCTGGCAACGTGTTTCAGTCATCAACTGTCCAATGGCGGTGTTGGTGGGCCCCGGCGAGGAGTAAAGCTTTGTGTCGTGCAGTCAACAACGGTACACGAGTGGGCCTTCGGCTCCGAAAGACCACATCAATGATGATCCGTTGAATAGTTTGCACGCTGGCACTTGTTGATGCCCTAGCATTGAAATCTGCGCCAATTTGAGAAAGGGTTGCACGTCTGTCACGTTTAATGATTCTCGTCAGTCGTCGTTTGTCCCGTTCGTTCACGATATTTTTCCGGGCACAGCGATGTCGAAGATGTTATGTTTTACCGGATTACCGATATTCACGGTACACTCGTGAAATGGTCGTACACGAAAATCAAAATTTTATCGCTACCTCGGAGATACTATGTCCAATCTCTCGTGCGCCGACTATAACACCACGTTCAAACTCACTTAAATCTTGATAACCTGCCACTGTAGCTGCAGTAACCGATCTAGCAACTTTGCCAGACGCTTGTTGTCTTATATAGGCGCTGCCGATCGCATCGCGTTACTCTGGCTGGTTCCATACATCTGTTTTTGGCATACACGCGCCTTTTTTTTTTTGGCTCTCCAGTGTATTAACGACGAAACCTTTTCCTACCACTGTACTGTATTCCTGAAACATATTTTTGAGAGCAGTGCGTTCCCTACAATTGTTTTACTGAATGCTGCACACAAATTATAAAAGACTTTGTTCTGCAGTAATGCAAATATTACATGTAGAGTCAAGCGGTAGAAATATTTTTACAAACACTTTTGTTGCCTACGAAACTTAAATTGATTTAAAATTACTCCATTCATTTTTATTAACCAATTACTTAATTTATATGAGACTCGTGTTATGGTATAGGTCTGCGGAAATGAAATAAGTATAGTATTAAATTTTATTTTAAACACAATTACTCTTCCTGTTCGAGTATTTCAGTATTACGAAACTATTGACAGATTTGTAATGGTTTTGATGGTAACATGTAGAATATAAAGTAACATATTAGTTTTAAAAAAAATTTTCTGGATGAGAAAATCAAATGAGTAACAGATACTGCGTGATATATACGTGTCTGTCTGCTAAGAAATACATGATCTGTCTAAGAGAGAGGCAAAACGGTAATAATATTAAATACGGATAGAGTCACGGTTTTTTTTTTTTTTTTTGTGGCTACCTACCCAACTGCAATCAAACTGCCGGCGCATATTGTATGCCTATCTTAAAGCGAAGGTGAGTGTTCGCACGTGTGTCTACAATGTCGAACCCGCATCGCAGTGCGTACAGAGCCGCGAGCTTTACACCTATGTTCACGTGTGTGTATGTGAACGCACGTGTGCACGCGTGTGTGTGCGTGTATGTGCGTGTATTATAACTTTCATTTCCAGCATAAGTTAAATTGAATTTTTTTTGTAGTGACACGCATCTTTACGAACAATTATCTTGCATGTAATAAACGTCATTTGAACCGGCCTGCTCGGACGACGCGGCTGCCGCAAAGTCTGGGGCTGGGTAAGTCTGCAGCTGACAGCGCATGCCTTTCCCCACCTCACCTAGGCTTGAACACCCGCCCTCTCAGCCGCCCACCCCGGGCCGGCCAGATATCAGTGTCGCGTCAGTAGTCAGCTGTTGCGTGTAGGTGCCTGATACGATCTGCGCGAATGCCTTACGCTAAGGACCGTCTACAATGGTAATGGCGTTAAAGCATGGAATTCAATACCTGTAGTTGAATGGTAGCTCGCGCCTGTACGTAACGTGGCATTAAACGTTTTTATAATATATTTTTTACACCAGCCAATCGCAGTGCCATGGAAATTATTATTCCCGCGTATACGCCTATAACGTTTTTTTTTTTGTATCCTGCAATCGTTTTCCTTGTCCATAAGATAAATGTTTTCAAAACAGCAGCATTATTCTATACTAGCAGCTGCAAATACAAATAAAACACGTTCAGCATGTTGAAATAGGTCGACAAATCCACTTCGTTTTCACGATGCAGCTAGGAAAACCATTTAGGTTATGTCGATTGTAAACAGCAGATTTTTTTCTTAAGCTGTGTGTTTTATGTCAGTTACGCTTTGATATTTATGGTATTTTTGATAGACGGCCCTTAATCACGGTTGTCAATATATCGCAAATACTGTTCGATTTTAAAAATTGTTTAACAACTATTACGTATAATCGATAGCGAATTTTAATTTACCGAGAAAAGTAAATTTATATTCCTCATTAGCAAGTGACTTCTGTTTCCTTCGGCACGCGTGTGCATGTGAATAAACCTAATTTTATTAGTTTTTTTTTTTTTAACACGCGACGTTTTAATACACAAGTGATGCACGACGTTCAAGGCCGCACATCACCTATTACCATTACACGCACTCAGCACTGTAGCCCTCTGTCACCACCCACTCTTTCCCTAGACGTAGCCAGCTTACCACACTCGTATGCCCCCACCTTCCTTCGTGATAAAACCACGCACGACCTCCGTGGCCGGGGCGGCACGGATGTTTCGAATGACGCCGAAAGATTTCAAACCGTGAACGCTTTGCCTTATATACTGTTCGGCCCGCATCAATGATTTGGCTCGATCAAGATCAGTCTTCAGCAGAGCTATAATGAGTTAACACCGTATTTCGTACTGAACTATTTCCCCTCGCACATCCTCATCACTTATTCAACCCATTCCCGTCCGCCCCTCTTTCACTCTTGACGAGAGCCGTAGTGAACACCTGCAGCCCTTACCTTGAATACTGTCGGTTATAACCAGATTATACCAGGTTTAGTCGTACGGGATGCAGATCTCGCACGTGCACTTGGCTCGGAAATCGACCCCTTCCTTTCCCCGCAGTAGCATCTAGACGCAGGCCTGTTATGACAAGCGTCTTGCGAGCCTGCTAGGTAATTTTATTATTTTTTAATTCAGTTTCATAAAACACAAAGATGAATACCACTTATTCTTCATTAAACATTTTTTTCGAACACAAAAAATTTTAATATTCGCACATTTTTTATGGGGATGTACTATTGCATTGTACTAAAAACATTTAAATAAATAAATATGTATACATTTTCATTGTCAAGCCTATTGCCAGTTACAAGTGTGATTGAAAGGGGGTCTGGCATACTTTACATTTCATTTAGTGAAAATTTTTTTAAACCGGAAGAATTAAAATTGTTATAAAATTATTTTTATAAACCTTCTCATGTATGGAAAATTAAATTTTTAAATTCGTAAATAAATATGTACACTGGCGATCCACACTCTATCAGTGGTCGTGGTGTTCGAACGAGTGGAGATTCACGTACTTATTAGAAATCAATATTTTTAAAAAATATTTTATTAAATTCGTTTTTTATATTTAAAAAATTTATTAAAATAGTTTTTTGGGTTAGGGGTTGCTGGAATTTCCGTCCGGGGTTAGTGAACGGCGAGGGGGGAGATGAACAAGGCTGCCGACCGCGTCTGTGACATCTTCCAAGATGGCAGAAAACTCCTACCTCCTGCTGTCAGATGACATGCGCCAAAGTCTCCATAAGCACACTTTTTATATTTAATATAGTAATATATGTTTTTTATTAAAGTCATAGTATTATAGTCTGAAAGTATTGTAAACGTATTATATAACTGATTTTAAGAATATTTTTGTGAAATTTTGAATTTTTTTTTTTGTGATGTGCCATAATTAAAAATAATTACAAATATCATTTTTCATGTAAGAATGTAGACGTTAATATTTGCTTCTAAAGTAAATATTCTGGAGAATATGAGTGACCAAATGCTGATATACTCTGTTCGAAGAGAAATTAAACACGCATTATTTTCACTTCGAGCTGCAACCTTGTGTCCATTGGAATAAAATACTTCGAATAGTTCACATGGACAGCCTGGCTTTACGGAAATTGTCGGACAAGCATTTGAAGTAACTGCATGGTCTTGCTAAGGGGAAGGGACTGGATGGGGGTGACGCACGCTAATTTGTTTGGCCAGCGCGGGTCTCGTTACTCGTTCTGCATTCCGGTCCAGGTGCATTGCTGCCAGGTGTGTTGCGATGAAGTGACTCCAGCCTCTACAGTGGCTGTGCTATGAAAGTAAATGAATCTGGGTACACTGGATGCATCCAGTCAGAAAAGGCACGAGTTTCCCCTTCAAGAAAAAGAAAAACAGAAGAGACTTGCGCCTAAATATCCCGAAGAATGGCCGCTAAGATAGAAAACAATACTCATTATTATAAACAATTATTTTAAAAAAATTGTATGTGTTTATGTGTGTGCGCATGTGCGCGTGAGAGAGGGGGAAAAGAGGCTCGGGAAATGGTGCATGTATACATTCGCGTGCGTAAACACACACTCACAAACACACAGAGAGAGTTGAAGCCTTACTGTTGGTGATAAACATATGTGTCTTTATTAACCCGGTTGTATTGTAGTTTACTCGTGTAATATCGCAGTAGGACACCAGTGTCATTTATAGTGGAAAGAGATTTTTAAAATTAAGTTTTTACGAGGGTTATTCAGAAAGTAAGGTCCGAATTGCCGTAGCAAATCGAATGTTGCGCGAACATTGTAACGCACATGCGCACCGACTCCCGGCATGCCTTGCTCGTCAAACGACGCCATTTGCATTGGTATTATTGCAGTGTGCTGTTTACAGTGACAGTTCCAAATGTTTAAAAAAATTAATCACACCGCCGACTGTGAAATACGGTCAGTGATTCAGTTTTTGACAGCAAGGAACGTTTCAGCAGTGGAAGTTCATTGATAGATAAGTCAAGTGTATGGCCCCAATGCGATGAGTGACAGCAAAATGCGTAAGTTGGTGAGAGCTTTCAAGGACGGACGGGAAAATGTCCATAATGAACAGCGATCAGGACGACCATCTGTGATCACAGAATATTTGGTCAAAGCCGTAGAAGAAAAGATTTGTGAAGACCGGTGATTCACAATTTCAACTTTAGCATTGGAATTTCCGAATGCAGGTAGAACAACTTTGCACAAAATTGTCTCTGAAAATTTGCAATTTCACAAATTGTACGCACGTTGGGTTCCCAGGCTACTTACTTATGAACACCAAATGAAAAGAATGGCTTGTGATCTTTATTTTTTGGACTGACATCATAAGGTAGGTGATCAATTATTAGAGAAGATTGTCACATGGGACGAGACGTGGGTTTCTCACATGACCCCAGAGTCTAAACGTCAGTCAATGGAATGACGTCACCCGACATCACCAGTCAAAGTCAAGGCCAAGCGGACAATCTCATCGTTATGGCAACCATGTCTTGGGATAGACATGGAGTCGTGTCAGTCGAGTTTATGCAGCAAGAGACAACAATCAATGCAGCCGCTTACTACGCTACCCTGACTAAACTTCGACGTGCAATACAAAATAAGTGACGTGGCCTCCTGACGTCTGGAGTTTTGTTGCTGCATGACAATGCCAGATCCCATTCTGCCATTCACACCCAAATCTGATCAGATCTTTTGGATGGGAGCAGATTGACCACCCACCATACAGTTCAGACTTGGCACCGAGCGATTTTCACTTGGTCCCCTATTTTTAGGTATTCTTGCCAATTGGTATCACTCAATAGATGAAGGGTGTCGAAAAATAAGCCTTACATTCGCCGGAAAAGGATAGGTTAATGATAATAACAACTGAGAATGGTAAAAGAGGTCCAAGGAAGATAAGGCGCCAGCCGGTAGGAAAGGAGATCAGGGGAAGCCAGGAACAGGAAGATTGACATCCCTTAATTCTTGAAGATACGAGAAGAAGGACCTAAATGCTCCCTGAGAGACCACCTACCAACTATGACACGCAGGCCTATTGTGAGGGGGCACGCCCTCGCATAGAAGTNNCTAGCTATCACTCGCCCTCGCGGGCCCTAGGTAGTTATTGTCACCCACACCTTTAGGTAGGTAAGCGCTTCGCCACAGATGACGATGTGAAAGAAGCAGTTACAGACTGGTTATCCTCACAGGCAGCAGACGTCTTTGAGTTAGGCATACAAAAGCTTGTAGAAAGTTTAGAAAAATGTTTAAACAAATATGTAAACTATGTAGAATAATAGAGAAATATGTAAGAAATTAAATAAAACACTTTTTTTGAAAATATTTGTGATCGTTTATGTTTTATAAGAAATCGGACCTTACTTTGCGAATATCCCTCGTATTTGCTTTGTGCGCGTAAGTATAAAAACTTAACGCATTAGCAACATATACACAAGGCATGATATTTTCCCCGTTATACTTTACTAATACATGAATAAAGTGATGAGGTCCATGATAATGCTGAAGGATAGATGATGCACATAAAAATACATCCTAAGCAGGAATTTTAAAAAGCAACACCGTGCGTGTATTCCGCCAACATCTTAAACGTGGGCAAAAATGTGCGGTTTATAATGGAGCGTTTTGCCCCTCCATAAGCCCTGATTAAAATACGCTGTCTCCATCCATTCTACATTTAGAAAAAACTCCCGGACATCAGTAAATATAAAGAGAGAAAAATAGTATGCAATAATTGACTTGTACTCTTTTTACATATAGGCTTACCACGCAATAAGAAGAGATTCAACTTACCTCATAAAAATGTATTCCTCATGATTAAAAAAATTTTGCCTAAAATTTTGCTTCCCTTTCAGGGATACCCACCCAAGTAAAATACTTGTTCTCGTTTATCTGTTTTAAATGCATCCGACTCTTTTCATTGAATCTTCTACAGCATAATTTGTATTTTCGGTGACTTCATATCAATCATACATAAGAGCATTAAAAATTAAAAGACCTATAATTCGGAAAAAAGTATACCCTAAAACAACCAAGTTTGCCACAAGTCAAGGGAATTCCAGACGCCATACACGAAGCCGTACTCACAGTTGACAAAGGTAGTTTTATGAATGCCTTTACATCTCCTATATTACGGACGTAAATCGCTGTGGGTTGCCGCCGTTGATTTCCCGACAACATTTTCTAAACGATACGACACAATGCCGTCCACCGTGTGATGTACATATTTTATTGGGATGTCCCAATGTGTTCACTTTATGGCCGCTTGTCGGGCAAAAACGGACGGAAGTCAGCTCGTTAAAAGTATTAATTGGAATATGTATGGTCTGTTCTTCCTGTTGCGAAATAAGTTTTGATTTCTTGATATTGGCGTCTTCAGAGAAAGCTGCAATGCTATTGTTAACAGTAGTATAAAGATTTCATTGTTTTTTTAATTATGCTGTAAGATGTAAACATCAGTTATGGCCGTCAAAATTGGAAAAAATATTGTAACTCCGAGCAATTGTATTTTTGTAGGCGCAGCGCCATGAATGCTGACAGAAACAAATCGTGTCGTCTTAAAATGGCCTGACACAAATGTTTCAACATACTGGCCAGATGTTTGCATCCGAAGGAAGTATAATATTTTGATGCATGTACAGTTAATTATGTTTACACATGTGTAGGCGTACATATACTGCATGTGTAAATGCATTACATGACAGTGCGCTATACCCGTAAATCGTGTAACTGCATAGCGAGATGTATGCGTAGTGTAATTTTTTGGAAATAATTTCACAATTACAACAAAACTTCGTAATCTTGTGCAATTTTTTAATATAAAAAGTGCAGGATAATTATTAACAATGTCTTAGATATGTTTTTCACTGTGAACCCGAACAAATATTTGCATACCAATTCTTTGCCTATGAGAATAGTGTCCGGATTCGTGAAGCGCGGTGCCAACAAGTGACGTATGCAAGTCTGTACGAGTAAAGGTATATAGGAAGCTGACAAGAAGGCATTCCTTAGGCCTGGTTTATAAAAATTGCAATAACGCAGCACTGGCAAAATCGCAACGAGGCAAAATGTTTAACTCGGAAATCTTCTGGAACCTGTTTATAAAAGTCGCAAGGAATTTCTATAAACAGGTGCCTAAAGATTTCAGAGGTCAACTACTTAAGTCGTTGCAATTTTGCCAGTGTTTCGTTACTGCGGTTTTTTTATAAACCAGGCCTAAGGAATGCCTTTCCCCACCTGCGTGTATGCATACAGTATATAAAGTACTAGTGCAGAGTGGACAGTCATGGTTATCGAATGGCCATGTTTTTTATTCCGCAATCGCTATAAGAAAACGCAAACTTGACAAACAAAATCGAATGCACTGCTCCTTTAAAATTCAATTTTCGCACAGTTCAACTCACTTGTGATACTTATTCATAACTTCTTTACACGAAACGCTTAGCCGTTTACTTGTATTTCATATACAAGGGATGGACAAAATAATATGAACACCATGCAATATAGTACATTTTGTTGCATGTTGGCAACACTGCTTCCGTGTAAATAATGCGACGCGTATGTATTGCACAGTTTACGTGCCAAGTCTTGTAGGTTATATTTCAGTGTAGTATATGCTTTGTTCTGCAACGGTTAAAACAAGCGATCGGTGAAATGTGTGATCTCTCAGACTTAGAAAGAGGGCAAATCGTTGGTGCTCGGTTAACGGGAGCGTCTGTGACGAAAACAGCTGAATTGTTTAACGTTTCACGAGCGACAGTATCCACGGTAATGTCAGCATACTCAAAGAATGGTAAAATATCATCGGCAAAGAGGAATAGTGGGTGATACCCAAAGTTAACTGACAGAGACCGACGAACATTAAAAAGAATTGTGGCCAGACAACATAAAACTGCCGCGGCAAAAGTGACAGCAGAACTCAACTCTCACTTGAATAAAACTGTTTCAACAAAAACAGTACGGCGGGAGCTCCACAAAGCTAACATTCATGGAAGGGCTGTAATTGCGAAATCCTTTATAACGGAAGCCAACGCTAAGCTGAGAAAGAAGTGGTGCCACGATCATAAAACCTGGACACTTGATGATTGGAAGAATGCGGTATGGTCCGATTAGTCATCGTTTACATTGTTTCCTACGAGTGGCTGGGTTTATGTATGGAGAACCCCAAAAGAAGCCTACGATCAGGACTGCCTGCTTCCTACAGTCAAGCATGGGGGAAGTTTCGTTATGATTTGGGCGGCTATATCGTGGTATTCATCTGGTCCTCTCATTCACATCACTGGCCGGATTACTGCAAATGAATATCTCGACATCCTCAACGATGAAGTTCTTACTATGACTAGCATATTGCTGCCAAACACTGCCATATTCCAAGATGATAATGCACCCATACACAGCCAAAAAGGTTCAGTCTTGGTTTGAGGAGCATCAGAATATCATCAAACATCTTCCCTGGTCAGTACAATCACCAGACCTCAAAATAATTGAACCGTTATGGGGAGTTTTAGAGCAGAGAGTGAGGAGCAGATTTCCATCTCCAACATCATTGAATCAATTGGCGGATGTTTTGGTACAAGAATGGGACAACATTCTGTTGGAAACTATTCAAACACTCTACGAATCTATTCCGAGAATAATTGCAGCTGTTCTGCAAACAAATGGTGGCCCAACACCTTAAATAAATATTGACTATATGTCAGATGTTGATATTATTTTGTCCATCTGCTGTACATAGAGCAAACGAATTTTGTTGAAAAATAATTCGGAATTTTGTTGATTGCAAGCAAAGTGCAGCATACCTGTTGCTTTTTTTCTAGCTCTAGAAGTAAAATGTCTTTATTTTAGTTGCAGTTGTTTTCATAGTAATTTTATTTTTTGAAGTTATACTTCTTTTGGCGCGTTGAGGGTAAAAAGTTTAGTGTGGAACGGAAGTTGCGCGCGCACAGTGTAACGAAATTCGACAGTGAATTTGGTAGGGGTATGACCCAACGCGCATGCGCGTATCGTCTTGCTATACACAAACGAAAGGTACACAACACAGCACGTGGATATATGTAAAACCGACAGAAAATCAGTCCATGTAATAAGCAAATTGAAAACCATTTCATTTATATTAGTAACTTCTTAGTGTTTATATATATATATATATATATATATATATATATATATATATTATTATTAATTAATTTTACTTACATTGTGCCGTGAAAAATTTGTGAGTGACAAAAATTGTATAGTAAAATTTTGAAAGTGTTTTCAAATATTTGAGGTTAATCATTGTAAGTATTATTTTAATAAGTTATACTTCTTTTGGCGCGTTGAGGGTAATTCAATTATGTTCTTTAATCAAACCTTCATTAATTGTATTTAATGTTTTTCTCCGGTCATTTTGTTGTTTTTCCTTCTTACACAAATTATTTGCATACGTAATAAAATTTAATTTTAGTCACGCCAAAGAAGTATAACTTCTAACGCGCGTGCATAAGTGCAAGCGCCCATTTTTTTATGTAACCTATGATTTAATCAAAAATTTTATAATTCACTGTAAAAGTTTTGGTCTGTAAGGTTTGATTTATTCAGCCGGGTCCTATAGAGTGTCCACCCCCTGCGAGTATGTACCTGCGGTTCTAACTAATGGCCTATGATTTTGTAGGGGATAGTAGCGTAGCTGTAAGGTTACCGTGGATGCACGGATTAGTGAGGGTCCAGCTATCCGGCCCCAACCACCATAAATTTTTAGATTGATGTTGATAAATATAAAATTGATATTGCAATACCCGCTTCAGTTTTTAATCAAATTATATTCACTGAAGCATACAAACTATGAAATATTTTCTTAATTCAATTGCTTGAAATAATTTCTTGGATTCAGTATTTATTTGAGAGCGTGAAAGGAAGTTCATATAACTTCAAAATATGAATGAGACGTAACATTGCATTGCATTGCATATACTGTATATATTGTTTGTAAATTTTTAATGGAGATGATCGTTTTATATCTAAGTATAACGAGTGCTGATACATTTCCAATGCGTTTACTATAAACCTTAAGTGACAATATCTTTTTTTCAGTCCATAGACGTCTGGCCGACCAAATTTTGACGTCCATTCGAAATCCTATCTGANGCGCGCGTGTGCGTACGTGCGTGCCTGCGTGTATGTTTTTGTGTGCGTGTGTGTGTAAAACTGCTCTGTTTGTGATCTTACGTTATTGGTTTATAACAAAATATTTTTATAAACAACTACACACCGAAACAAACATATTAGCGAAATAAAGCAAAAAAACATACTTCTCTTAAATTGCTGATTTCACCTATAACAGTAAAAAAAAATAACAATTTACAAGGTAACGCTAATATTCTGACTTTCACTTCGTTTTCACATAACCATCATGGCGCTCTGGTTTGTTTACATTGCATTAAATGTAGCAAATTCACTGTGTTGACAAAATTATACATGACACGTGCTTTTAATATAAACAAATCACGTGGTACTAACTGAGGTCAAAACCAAAACAAACATAATTGAAAGACACGTATTTTTTAATAAATAGCTTAAGTTGAATCCGCATTACCTTTCCTGTTCACATTACGTAGGAAGCAGTAATACAGCAGACACCAATGTTTCCCAAGTAAAGCGTGGAAGGGGGGTTTTTTAGTGAACAAAACACATCAATGAGCAACAGTTCAGGCCACTGAAGAGACTCGACGTTTACAGAGTAATTTTTAGATCAAGAAACTGTGAATAATTCGAAGAAGTGTGCAAGTGGCCACCAGCCAATCGCACTAAAGGAAACGAGTAAGTAGCTCATTTGGGAATAGAGACTGTTAGGAAGGTAGAGGCCTCGTTGTAATAAAGCACGCATCAGTAGCAGCACACTCTAGCAGCTCCTGTTGGTAACCAAGGTGTTGGTCTAGGAAACCAAGTAAGCAGCGCACCTAGCGATCCATAAAGGAAACAAATTATACCGTGCTCCTAGTGGCCAGTGTTTAGAACAAGCGATATCAGTATACATAGTGTTGAAGCAGAAAAAAATTGTGGCCAATACCTACGAATGGGATATGGATTACACCATTTATTATTAATTTAAGTGTATTATTCTTTAAAAAATTTAATTACTGTATGATATTTTACTATTTTTACAGTTCCTCAATCATTTATTGAGTGTTTAAATTTTACAAGTTTTACCAATTTCCAAGGCTAAGGTTAGCAATGGTATACCTCTAAGTTTACAGTCAAAATCACATAAATGGAGTATGGCTGTTGTCCGAGGTCGTCGAGATAACTCCATATTCCACATCTTGGCTTCTGTGTTCACCAAGACGATTTCAGAAGATCACATAACGCGAATAACTGCACAAATGTAATCTTGAAGAAATTGACATTTTGTAAAACAGGCATATTTTAATAAAGCTGAGGAGAGGAAGTAAATGACAATCAAAAATAGTTATAGTCAATTGTAAAACACCGGATATAAGAATTTAATATTTTTAATAGCTATCAAGAAGAAGAGTTCAAAATAAATCTTTCTGGCAACAGTAAATTAGGTAATTTTGGAATCATGATTTATTTAATTTTGCGAAGAAAAGTTAATTATATGGTAGTAATTTCTAACTCTCACGTCGAGGCAAGGAAATACTTTTCTTTAGATACCACACTGTAGGCATACCTCTGGGCCGATGTATTACATTTTCTTTACATTTTTTTCTAAAAAGCAATTTGTTATCAGAGTCTTGATAAGTATTATAATCATTACTAATACAATGCTATGATTTTTATTTCAATACTTGCAAGGTTTTACAAAATTAATATGAAAAATTATTTATAAATATTCGAACTGAGTAACATTAATGAGCAATTTATCTAGAGTTACAATGGAAGTGTTATTAGTATTTATGGAACAAAGAACACCATTAAATTTTAATTATTACATAAAATGTACCTAGACTGAATTTTTGTAAGCTCTCTGACGACTGCCATTCAGTTACGGCTTTTTTTTTTACATTGATCACAGTTAAACGCACCCTGTGATCATAATCACTTTATCGTATTAAACTGGCAATGAAATCACGTTATCAAAACAAGCGAATTAAATTGTTTTCCTTTAATAATATTTTGATGTATATTTACACATAACGTATGTAAGTGTTGTGAAAATGTTGGAAAATTTTTCATAAGATGTAACATTTCTGTTCTGCGCGAAATTTTATAACGAAATTAAATTGGGATCCTTTTTATGGTATTACCATATACACTGAAGAACCAAAAAAAAACTGGTACACCTGCCTAATATCGTGTAGGATTACCGTGAGCACGCAGAAGTGCCGCAAGACTATGTGGCATGGGCTCGGCCATTTCACACCATGAATCCTGCAGGGCAGTCCACAAATCCATTGGAGTGAGAGGCAGTGGAGATCTCTTCTGAACAGCACGTTGCAAGGCATCCCAGATATGCTCAATAATGTTCATGTTTGGTTATTTAGGTGGCCAATGGAAGTGTCTAAAGTCAGAAGAGTGTTCCTGGAGCCACTCAGTAGCAACTCTCGACGTATGGGGGGTCGCATTGTCCTGCTCGAATTTGTTACGTCCGTCGAAATGCACAATGGACATGAATGTGTCCAGGTAATCGGACAGGGTGCTTACGTATCCGGCACTAGTCAGAGTCGTATCTAGACGTATAAGGGGTCCCATTTAATGCCAACTGCACACGCCCCATACCATGAAAGAGCCTCCACCAGCTTGAACAGTCCCCTGTTTACATGTAGGGTCCATGTATTCACGAGGATGTCTCCATATCCGTACACGTCCATCCACTTGATACAATTGGAAACGAGACTCGTCAGACCAGGCAACGTGTTTCAGTCATTAACAGTCCAATGGCAGTGTTGGCGGGCCCAGGCGAGGCGTAAAGCTTTGTGTCGTGCAGTCAACAACGGTACACGAGTGGGCCTTCGGCTCCGAAAGACCATATCAATGATGGTCCGTTGAATAGTTCGCAGGCTGGCACTTGTTGATGCCCCAGCATTGAAATCTGCGCCAATTTGAGAAAGAGTCGCGCGTCTGTCACGTTTAATGATTCTCGTCAGTCGTCGTTTGTCCCGTTCGTTTACGACCTTTTTCCGGCCACAGCGAAGTCGAAAATTTGATGTTTTACCGGATTACCGATATTCACGGTACACTCGTGAAATGGTCGTACACGAAAATCCAAATTTTATCGCTACCTCGGAGATACTATGTCCCATCTCTCGTGCGCCGACTATAACACCACGTTCAAACTCACTTAAATCTTGATAACCTGCCATTGTAGCAGCAGTAACTTATCTAGCAACTTTGCCAGACGCTTGTTTTCTTATATAGGCGCTGGCGACCGCATCGCGGTACTCTGATTGGTTGCATACCTCTGTTATTCGCATACGCACGCCTATACCAGTTTTTTTTTTTTTTTTTGGCTCTCCAGTGTATTTGTGTACTATACTTGTCATGGAATGTGGAGTCAGTGGATTGTATGACTATGGGATGTTCACGGTTACTTTCAACTATTCTAAAGCCTTACTAAAGTTATAATTCCAGGATATTGCTCTGCCTGACGCAATCAAAGCTTAAATATGTATAGAAATTTACACCAAGAGAGCAGCATACCGGGTTTGTGCGTACTCTGTGATATATTATTTAACATACGAACTATTTCTTACCTGGTATTAGCAATACACCTATTTTCTCCTTAGTTGATTAATTTTAATGGTAAATTAAAAATATCTTGTATGTAGATTATAATTAAAGTTTATTTAGAGTAAGTATAAGGTTCTTTTATTTTATCACAAGTATAAAACGCTCGTAATACCTGATATAGTTAGGAAACAATTAAATACGCCATACATAAGGTGATTTTTTAAAAGTTTTGATTCAAAAATTGTGTAGAAACCGCGAATAAACTATAATAAAGTGGGTTGCGACGTTCCTTCATAGACTTAGCGTTTTCAAGCGGACAGCCGGCAGCGACCTCACGGCACCTCTGGCGAGGCGACTAGACACGTCTCTCACCTCATACACGTTCGTTACCTACCCGCACGAGATGGCAGTGTGGACAACCTTCCCCAAGGCAGGCACAGCCAGTTGCAGTTGGCAGCGCGTGCCGCTGACAGCGCGATTATAGTTCACCTTTCCCAGCCGCGCAGCACCGCCGCCTGCTGCTGACAGCGTTTCACCCCCTCCTGCACGACGCGACCAAAGTTTCTTTCCCACCCGCGACCGCCATTTTCCTCATTCAGGGCGCTGCTTTGTTGTTTGTTTGTTCGCCCGACAGTTTGTTTGCCCGCTTGTTTTCATTCGACTCCCTGCCTCCGGAACACCCCTTCCTTCACACGCCCGAATTAAAGGAGATGAATTTAACGTAGGCCGGAAATTACAGTAGTTCCGATATTTCTCGCCCTCTACGTGCCAATTATGTTTGTGAGCGCAGTAGACCTAAGAGTATCTGGAAATATGTATAAACTGTTTTTAATTAGGTGGTAATTTTTAAAATATCTTACCAAGCTATGAAGCTAAAATCGTAATTCGAATTACTACATTGTATGCTTCAAGTCACGCATAAAATCATTTCTTGCCTTAACTTCCCCNNNTTTTTTTTTTTTTTTTTTTTTTTTTTTGTTAGTCTGCTTAGAGAGACCAAATTCATTTCTGCAACTTCTGTTGTTTAAAGTGTATGTTATGGGACTCAGCTGCTTGCACTATGAAGCTTCGGTTAATTCTGCCTTACAGCTACTTAAGGCGGTTGCCTAGCAAGAGGCATGTTTGTGTGAGTGAGGCAAAAATATATGAAGCTATACGCGCGACGGAGACCGGAGTATGTAAAGCGGTATCGTCCCTACGCGCAAGGCGCTCAACAAGCGTGCAGTCTTTCCGTCGGCGACTCACATCAACGTGACTACGTGACTTTAAGCGGTGACCCCATAGCTTTATTGGACGTGACTCGGTAGCAAAGTACCATGCATGCTTCTATTGTAGTTTTGCATGTATTCCGTTCGTATATTATGAGACACAGCAGTCTGGAAAAAGCCGTTTTTATCTATGTTGGACGGCATGAAATGAATGTTTCCAGTATGCGCATNTGAGACACAGCAGTCTGGAAAAAGCCGTTTTTATCTATGTTGGACGGCATGAAATGAATGTTTCCAGTATGCGCAATGTCCTGAAAGTAGCATTCCGTCACCGTCTCGAATGTACTTTCTTTTCGTAGGTAAACTTGTTAAGGGCGCGTTTGATATTTGCGTCAAAACCAGCACTTTTTAAACTCACTGCAATGCGTTTCAAGCCCCAGGTAGGCGACTGTCATTGCTGTCATTCTTATATTCCTTAGAATTTCTTATCACTAATTAACTTTTAAGATAGATAATAAGATTTTATTATCAACGGTTTTCTTGTCAACACTAATTTCGTTTTCGCCGAATTTCTCTCTCTTGCGAGTTAAATTTGCTGAAATAAAGGATTTTATAGCAAGGAAGCTATTCGTATACTGTGATGAAGTGGAAGCAAAATTCTGGACTGATCATGTGCGCTTGTCCACAGTCAACAAAAAGTCGTCACAACTTTTCGTAATTAGGTTGTGCTCGATGGTTTTAAATATAAGTGTGTCCACCGATACCACTTATGACAAAAGTGTCGTTCATGTGTTGAAAAAGGTGATGAGAGCTACAACACTGCGACTTATCTTGCCTTACTGCAAAGGTGCGTGCACTGCTAATAGATGCAGTGGTGTCCTCCTGCAACAATCTGTTGTCGCTGACTATACATCAGTACAACTGTGGAACTTGCATCGTGCGCACATACGTTGTAAGTGTATTATTTACATACGCTCATACGTTGTGTGTGTATTTTTTTACATACGTACGTTGTTTAGTGTATTATTTACATACGTACGTTTTATATGCATTATTTACATACGTACAGACGTTGTAAGTGTATTTTACTAATTTCATAATGGAATATGAAAGCATTTACAAGTTAACTGATGAGGTAGAAAGTAGGCCTATTATCTACAACGAGGACATAAAAGAATAATAAGACAGTAACTTAAAGAAAAATCTGTAGGCAGAGGTTTGCGAGTTTATTTCGGGATTGGAATTCAAAGACAGATTAAGAGGCGTTTGAAGCTATAAGCTTGTAGAAAGTTTCCTTTAAAAATTGCTTATCAATTGTTAAAGAGGTCGAGTTCAAAGTTGATGCTTACGTCGAAGCCTTTTCCTATGAGTGAAAAGGTTTAAAATAGCAGCCAATTCCTTTTCGTATATGATACTTCTGGCTCCCTGACTACAAACCATGTTCTGTGTGCACATACAAAGACGACATAATTGTTTTGTCGCTCAGCTGCCGCCATGTACAAAAAATATAACGACAAAATGTCATGACTGCAATGTGTCGACTTTTGATACATAGTCTTAATAAATTAACCTTAAAATGCTTCATGTAAATGTAAATATACCTCCCCATTTTTGTTAATACGGTGCTGCGCTCTGGAGGCATCGAAAACGCCAATAGCAACAATAAAAGATATCCCTAGTACTTAAATGAAATTCCACTAGATCTTGGACGCGATTCAGGCTTAAGTAAACACAGGAAGTATGGGGGGGAGGGGGTATATGTATATAAAAGGGTTTCAGTCCTTAATTCGAGAATAATGTCGGAACAACATTCCCATTTATTCACCTTTTAGGGTTAAGAGTTGTAAGGCTGTCCTAGGTAAACTAAGCACTTTTGAAAGCCCTGCCTAAGAACTACTTCTCTGCCCATTTTGTATCCGTCCACCATATGAGTAATTAGCATCACTATTGACCTAACTTTATTCATCCGCAAGCCAAGTGTAACTGTGAAATCTGTGAAATGGTTAATAATTTAAATATGTTAACATTAAGCCAATACTTACTCCAATCTGCGTAAAACAAAGAGAAAATATTTTATTTCAATTTAGTGCCTGCAAGTGTAAAATGCACAATTGAATATGACGTAAATATATGGAACTTCTTTTCATATTTCGCTACTAACTTACTGGGAACAAGCCAGACAGTGAGTTCGTTAAAATATATATTTTTGGGGACACAGATTTTTTCGTATGTTGATTTCAAAATTTTGAGTTTACCATGAACCACGTATATAAGCCATTGTACTTAAAACGAAGTGTGAAGTTGATTACTTTATGAGTGATTTGCGTAATAATTATATTCTCAGCATCAGTACTTCTTATAAATGTACCTATCGCACATGTGTTTTTGGCTATTGTAATTAAAAAAACATCTCCTGCCATATCTTCATTGCTTTTATGAGGCAATTTATTAATAGGCTTCACTTGCGTACCGGTGGAAATTGTACTTATTTGAAAATNTCTTCATTGCTTTTATGAGGCAATTTATTAATAGGCTTCACTTGCGTACCGGTGGAAATTGTACTTATTTGAAAATTTTTCAAGAAAGGTTTATAAAGCCGAACCGAAACAGAAATACGTGCAACTATCATGCTATACCCTTTTGACACAAANTTTTCAAGAAAGGTTTATAAAGCCGAACCGAAACAGAAATACGTGCAACTATCATGCTATACCCTTTTGACACAAAGCATGTGATATTTTCTTAACACAGTTGTGCTTTAGTGAAAACACATTTGAGAAATATATGTTTAAGTTTTTCTTTTTAACAAAGCCACCATTACGCTAGCCTCATTCAACCTCGTTATTTTGTAATTGTGGGTACTGATAATGAAGGGTGTTTTAATTCGATCGACATTGAGTAGCGCTCCTGGTGTTCAGTGTACGAACACNTGTGGGTACTGATAATGAAGGGTGTTTTAATTCGATCGACATTGAGTAGCGCTCCTGGTGTTCAGTGTACGAACACCAAAACTGTTTCAATATTTCTTTAATACCTGTACAATAAAAAGAAAAGAAACAATTTGTTACAAATAATTTTACTTAAAAATGATAAAATCGGTTCTTTTCCTTGTACTTTTAAAGAAAACGCTCATTAAAAAAATATTTCTTCAATGTTATAAATTTTTTACAAAATTTATTTGAAAACGATCACATACGCATAAGTGATTCATCTTTAAATTTTCCTTAATTGTCGTCAGTTTGAACTCACATTACTTGCTTGAAAATTGACACGAAATAGGATGTAAACAATAGTACACGCTTTTGGGCAGGTATTTGGGAATTAAGCGTGATTCTCCAGATTAGTAAATCTGTTACTCAAATCTCCAAATACGTATGCTCCTAAGGTGTTCACATGTTAGATTTAGTAACCTGAATATCGGATTCAAAAAGGCATATGACTAAAATTAGTATTTTCCTATATGTCTTCTAGTGAATACAAATTCATCGCCAAACAAAGTAAGTTCATTTATCTCTCTCAAATTAAGTTATATGCGCACGAACTTAATTTCCTTCTGAAATTGGTTTGCTTTTTCACTTTACACAGATATTCCGTGCACATTTAGACAATGACACTCTTCCCTGTAAATATTTTGCTATTTTATACCAAAATTTAGCGCCATTTTTTAGTTTCTCATCCTTTCTTAAACATAAATCACTTATACATTTTACTTCATTAAGACTCGGCTTCGCCCCTTTTGAAGAAATTCTTCGTTTACGAGTCATAATTTTAGATTCACAGTTATTATTGACAATGTACGATTATAGAAAATTTACATTTTGCGAGTTGTTTAATATTTTGTTTGCATAATTTTAATTGTGTGTTATCAGCTTGTTGTAAAAACTCGAAAAATATTTATATTTTTTTAATAAGTTCTCTACTTTTTACAACAAGCAGATAACACAGATTGCGGAGCAGGCATAGCAATTGCTAAGCGATTGCGGAGTAACAGTGCTCATTGTGGGGCAGGTGGCGCGATTGTGGAGTGATTGCATGTGGTACTAATTGCAGTGCCCATTTTGGTGCATGTGGTGCTGGTTGCGGTTCGTGCAGTGCTAATTGAGTATGTTGGTACAGACGGATGGCGTTGTCCGTTTTTATAGTCAGTTTAGCAGGAATTGGTCTCGTCAGGAGACTTTCTTGATTGGAGTTAGTCTTGGGTGCAGTCAGTCGTTGGGTAGTATGCACGGTCGGTATGGAGTGTAGCTATGGGTTGTTGGTCTGGCCGGCTGGTGTGGTCCTTTGGTATGGTGCTTAGTTATGGTCTGCTGGTAATGGTCAGATTGTATGACTGGTCGGCATTGTAGAATGATATAGTTGGCTGATCTTGATGGCCGTTAGACTGATTGGACGGAATGGTCGTTTGGTATGGGCGGATCGAATGGCTTGGGGGTGTGGTTGACTGTCAATGGCTGTTTCATATTTTAAGATGGTATTGTTGGTTTGTACAGTTGGCTCGTATGGTTGATTTACATGGATGCCTGGTATGATTTGTTGGTATGGCTGTCTAGTAACAGCGGTTCATATGAATGCTTGGTATGACTGTTCGAAATGGAAGGTTAGTATGGATAGTTTGTATGGTTGGTCTGTACAGATTGTAGGTATGATCACTTCGTATGGCTGGGTGATATGGTCGGATTATATTGCTGGTATGGTTGGTATGGATGGTGTTAACTTATTGATATATCCAGCTGGTCTTGCTGGGCTGTTGGTCTGGTTGGGTGGAATGGATGTTCGGTATTGATGATTNACTTATTGATATATCCAGCTGGTCTTGCTGGGCTGTTGGTCTGGTTGGGTGGAATGGATGTTCGGTATTGATGATTCATATGTTTGGATTGTATAGTTGGTTCGTATGGTCGTCTGGTGTAGGGAGTTGGCCTCACTCATTGTTCTGGACAGTTTGGTAGGAATTAGTCTCGGCAGGAGTCTGTATTGGGTGGTTCATTCTCGGTTGAAGTCAGACGTTTGCCAAGATAGTTGGTCGGTTTGGTTGGCTGGTATGGTCCTTTGGTATAGAAAGTTGTGGGTGAGATGATTTGCAAAGTTTTACAAAGAATTCGTGAAGAGTTTGTTACGTTTTTACGAAGATTTACGAAGATTTTGGGAAGTTTTCTGAAGAGTTTGGAAGATTTGCGAGGATTTGCGAGAATTTTGTGATGTTTTACGATACTTTTGTACGAAGAAGTTAGCAACGAGATTTGTATTAGGTGATTTTTTCGAGAGTGACCATTATCGACCGTTCGTATAGGTGGGTGGTATGGCCGGTTGATCTTGTCCACTGCTCTGGTCGTTTTTGTAGGAATAGGTCTTGGCAGGAGCCAGTCTTGGGTGAAGTCAGTCTCTTAAGGAAACGATTGGGAATTGGACAGTATGGGAAGGGTTTGTGTAGAGTCATGTTGGTTGATTGCAAGTGTGGATTGTGAGGGGGACGAGCTGTGATGTGTTATTGTTTGGGAGGGGGGGTTGTTGCATTCATGGATGTTGATGGCAGCTGACGTGTGGTAAGTAAATGACGAGGTAAAAATGAAGTGACGAGAATGGCGATGGAGGTTCTGGGTGGGGAATTTG